>JAOUQT010096429.1:0-19774 GCA_025769995.1 Xyliphius kryptos | reverse complement strand
TTGATACAGCACCCTGGAGCAATGAGGGTTAAGGGTCTTGCTCAAGGACCCACATTGGTAACAACAGTGGACCTGGGGTTTGAACCCCCAACCTTCTGATTGATAGTCCAACACCCTAACCACTGAGCTACCACTCCGCTACAGAGACCATCACACATATCGAGAGGATGTACATTGAAGATTAGGCAAATGCACAAAGAGACAGTATAAGCATGCACCCTATGTTTTTTATATCGCACACAAATAGCATACTAGTAAAAATGTTTCATAAAAGTGCTTTTTTATGTTGACTACAATAAAAATTTCAATTTCTTTCTCAGATAAAGAGTTGTCAGGCAGTATTGACATGATACGTTGATTGTTGCAAAGTATTGAAAGATGACAGCAGCAACAATTATTCATTCATTAATTAACTTCCGCTTAATTTTTTTTAGGAATGTCATGTGGGGATTCTCTATGCCCATGCAGGGAAGAAAGTCTCGGGCGCTGGGCAGATACATCCAGGACAGGGCCCCAACCTATCGCTGGGCACACTCACTCACACTACACATGGCAATTTAGAGCATTTAATTTACCTGGAATCCATGTTTTTGGAATGTGGGAGGAAACTTGAGATCCTGGAGAAAACCCACGCGGACACGGGGAGGACATGGAACTCCATCCAGATTGGGATTCGAACCAGGAATTTACAGCGCTGAGAGGCGAACGTGCTAACCACTAAGCCAAAGTGCTGCCCAGCAGCAACATTCATTCATTCATTTATTCATTCATTATCTTTCGCTTATTCCTTTATGAGGGTCGCGGGGGGGTCCCCTATGCCATTCCATCGCTGGGTACACACTCACTCACACAGCCACACACAAAAACACACACAGAAGATGGAAACTCCACCCAGATTGGTATTCGAACGAGAATCCACAGTGTTAAGAGGCGAATGTGCTAACCACTAAGCCACCATGTCGCCCAGTAGCAGCATTATTATGCATTTTTAGATATCCAATTTGTGTATAAGATGACATAAGTACATATAGTTATTTCACCAATAATATTTGGTAACACAATATTATGGCAATAAATTACCATAAACTAAAATTGGCTGAATGATTTATCTGAAAATGCACTGTGGTTGTCAGGTTTAAGCATGGATAGACTTGCCCTGGTTTAGTTTAAGTGTGGTTGATCCTTAAACAACTGGAAGCAGCAAAGCGATATAATCTCACAGTAGTTCTTAGGGTCAGATATTTCTTTATTGGCAGCACAATGAGCACAGAATCCTGCTGTTTTATCATTTATAAAGTGGAAAACCCCTCAGTGTAAATAAAAAATATCTCTTGTAAAGTTGGGATGAAATACTAACTAGTGGAGGTTAAGAAAAAACAAGTCTTTACATTAGGAGCTATAACTGACATATGGTTATCTGTGTATTGCAAACATGAGGGTAAAGTGTTTTTTAAATGAATGAAATAATGATGAATGAAATTGTCAAAAATATTTTTAATAAAAGTTAATATAACCGCCATACAGCTACAGCATAATTGCAACAAAAAAAAAAATAATAAAAAATCTGCATTTAAAAATTGCTAGTGTGAAGAAAATATGGCAACCACAAGACGACTGCTTTTCCCAGACAGGTGTATCCATATGTGCTTTAAGTACCTCTGCATGAGCACATCCCATGGGAAAAGTCAGTTAAGGAACCCAATGTGCACAGATGAAAGACACATCAACCATCACCCGCTTTCATTTTAAACAATATCCTGCACATCAATTAGCTAAAAACAACGTCACCTTTTCATTTGTTCAGCAATAAAAAAAAAAAAAGTTTGTTCGTCATGGAAGAATTGGCACCAAAAAGCAATTTCATTAATACAACTTAATTTAGCGGACAAGGGGAAAACATGGAAACTCCATGGGATTCGAACGCACTCACTTACACAAACACACACTATACAGGGCAATTTAGAGCATTCTATTTACATGGAATCCATGTTTTTGGACTGTGGGAGGAAAACAGAGAACCCAGAAAAAAAAAAAAACCCGGACACAGAGAGAACAAGGAAACTCAACCCACATCGGGATTTGAACCGGGAATCCCCTGCAGTAAGAGGCAAACCACGATGTTAGTGTCTTCAAAATAGCCACCCTTTGCTCTGATTACTGCTTTGCACACTGTTGGCATTCTCTCAATGAGCTTCAAGAGGTAGTCACCGGAAATGTTTTTTTCAGGTGTGCCTATCAGGGTTAATTAGTGGAATTCCTTGCTTTAACAATGGAGTTGGGACCATCAGCTGTGTTGTGCAGAAGTCAGGTTACTACACAGCCGACAGCCCTATTGGACAACTGTTAAAATTCATATTATGGCAAGAACCACTCAGCTAACTTAAGAAAAATGAGTGGCCAAATTAAGGTGTCATTCCGAGAAATTGATAAAACTTTAAAATGTGTCCCCAAGTGGAGTCAAAAAACCATCAAGCGCTACAGCGAAACTGGCACACACAAGGACTGACCCAGAAAAAGAAGACCAAGAGTCACCTTTGCTTCTTAGGAAAAGTTCATCCGAGTCACAAGCTTCAGAAATCCCAAGTTAACAGCACCTTAGATCACAGACCAGTTGAATGCCATACAGAGTCCTAGCAGCAGACCCATCTCTAGAACAACTGTTAAGAGGAGACTGCGCAAATCATGCCTTCATGGTCAAATAGCTGCTAAGTAAACACTGCTAAGGAGAGGCAACAAGCAAAAGAGATTTGTTTGGGCCAAAAAACACAAGGAATGGACATTAGACCAGTTGATATATGTGCTTTGGTCTGGTGAATCCAAATTTTAGATCTTTGGTTCCAACCGCCATGTATTTGTGAGATGCATAAAGGGTGAACAGGTAGATTCCACATGCCTGGTTCCCACTGTGAAACATGGAGGAGGAGCTGTAATGGTGTGGGGTGTTTTTCTGGTAATACTGTTGGGGATTTATTCAAAATTGAAAACACATTGAACCAGCATGGCTACCACAGCATCCTACAGCAACATGCCATCCCATCTGGTTTAGACCATCGTTTATTTTTCAACAGGACAATGACCCGAAACACACCTCCAGGCTGTGTTAGGGCTATTTGACTTAGAAGGAGAGTGATACAGTGTTGTGGCAGATGACTTGGCCTCCACAGTCACCGGAACTGAACCCAATCGAGATGGTTTGGGGTCAGCTGCACCGCAGACTGAGGGCGAAGGGGCTAACAAGTGCTAAACACATCTGGGAACTCCTTTAAGACTCCTTGAAGCTCATTAAGAGAATGACAAGTGTGCACAAATCAGTTATCAGAGCAAAGGGTGGCTATTTTGAAGAAACTAGAATATATAGTTCCTAGTGAAATTGTAGGCCCAAAAATTTAATAACAATAATAAAAAATGTTTTCCAATAATAAGTAAAGAAACTACTTTTATCTTCTCTCACGGTGTCAATGAAGGAATTACAGAAGGCTGTATGGGCTTGAAAGATACTCCCTACTTCAGGTGGACACTAAATAATATTCTTCAAGCAAAGGGTTTAATATTCTCTTATTTTTTTTTGGGGGGGGGGGAATAAATAAATAAATAAAACTAAACTATACGTTTAGGAAAATGTAGATATAAAAAGCAATACTGTATGTGTAAACTTAGAAGAAACTCTCTGAAGTGACTTCTTTATGATTCTCTTGCAAAAATATTAATGTCTCCATTCTGAAAACTGTAAATGTAAATGCATTTTTATCATATAATGTATGTGCCATTTGCTTAGTGCCATCAGAAAATTATGTTTTTTTTTAATTGTTAATCATACCCCTGTTGTTTTAGCACTTGCTAAATAGTTTAGAATTCTTTAACATAAATACTTATGACTGCTGTTCTTGGGTCATAAACAATCCAGTATAAAAAGCTATTTGTTACAATACTGATTAAATGTTTTTTTTTTTAATAAGGAATGCCTAATTGTCTAAAACTCGAATCCAATAAATATCTCGGCAGTTTTAAAATATTAACAAAATTGGCTGCATGCACCATCAAGTAATATCACCCTGACACCTAGAGGAGTTTTAGTGAATCTAAAGAATTTAGCATTTCTCTTAGCCTAGTTAAGATGAGGTTTGTATTTCAACCACTTTTTTTCCAAATATAACCACCTGTTTTTCATAATGTTTTGAAAATTTTTAGGGCTTCAGAAAGAACCTACTTTAACCTGTGCGTTAAACAATGAAAAAACATCATGCCTTTGTAATGAACACAGTCAGATAGGTTTTGGAGCATGGTTTAAAATAAATAAATTTAACTTATTGTTAATTAAATGTCCACTAATGTATAATGCAATGAGGAAGCCATATATTACTTGCGCACAAAAGCTGCCAACATGTTTTCTGGACCCGAAGTGACAAAAAAATAATCTATGGGAAAATGAGCCAAATGTACAGTTTGTTATCCAGTTGCCCATACACAGGTAACAACTAAAGGTGCAAAAACCCAATCTATCATAAGATAAGTGTGCATTAGTGCCCAGGTCATGGGTGATCTGCATATAAATTAAGACACCATTGATACAGAGGTTTATATTGGTATTTAATAGATGCCATTAAAATGTTTTTTGCCAGGAACTCCATGTTAATTTCAGCAAGGCAAAGCCATTCCTCATTATGTTCAAGTTACAACAGCATGGAATCACAAAGTGTGTTTTCAAAACCACTGATTGAAAATCTAAATCATGCTTGTTAAGTTGGAGGTCACCTAAGGAATTCAACATATTTTTGTAAACCAGTGTTGTGATTCATTTTCAAGAGAATGAAGATAATCTGTGGTATTTTTCCTACTGCCATTTTTTAATAAACATGGAATGGTAAATCAGTATTCAGTTTCCTTGTTTCCTATGAAAATAAGCGGATATGTTTTTTAAACGTAATAAATTTTACAACTCTCTACTTAGTTGTAGGTTCATGTACTTAAAATTTGGACGAATAATTCATGATTAACTCTTTAGGTTATATTCAAGTAACTAAATAATAATACTCAAAGAACACATACCTGGATTTAAATGGCTAAAAGTTCCAATAACAAAATCCAAAGTGGACACAGCCAGAATGCCCAGCAAGACAAGCTGCAACCGTACAATCCACTTCACTCCAGCTAAGTTGATTCCAAGCAGTGCAAATAGGACAGCTACAGAGATCCCTCTGACAGCCCACACACTCTCTATCGTTAGCACCTCAGCTATGGACTCCGCAAAGCCAGTGACATACATTGCACCAGCAACACACTGCAAGAGTTAAAATTTTTTTTTTAAAAAGTAAAGCATATTTCTGTTTCTTCAAAAAGATGATTGTTTAATATGATTTTACCTGTCCAAACACATAAAGAAGTCCAACTGTGCCTCCAATTCTTCCTCCAAGCACAATGGAAATCATGGAGTAAACTCCTCCATTGCCCAACGTGCATTGCTCCGACACACCGATCCCAGACATTACGGTCACCAGGGCAACAAGCACAACCAGTGACACCAGAAACATGCCCAGCAATACCCCAGTGTTTCCCTTAAAATAATAATAATAATAATTTGTTTTCTACCCTCTTAATATAATACAATGATGCCACTATCAAACACTCTCACTAAGGCAGAGCTAGACTACTTTGAGAAGTTATTTTCAAACAATACAGGAATTCGTTGACATTTACAAACTGTCAATAACAAAAAAAATGTGCGTTAGCATTAAAAACTGCACTTACTATTTATAAATAACAGGTAGTTACAGACCTTAAATATGATTGGCTGAACAGTTTTTCCAGCT
The DNA here is from genome assembly GCA_025769995.1 of Xyliphius kryptos. Classification (NCBI taxonomy): domain Eukaryota; kingdom Metazoa; phylum Chordata; class Actinopteri; order Siluriformes; family Aspredinidae; genus Xyliphius; species Xyliphius kryptos. Next base: position 13,967 of record JAOUQT010096429.1, on the reverse strand, counting down.
GTGACATAATTGACAATAATGCACACTTCTGAATGCTTTACATTCCTGTCAATGTGTGATATACAATACACTATTTTCCCTTTTTTTTATAAACTGTTCTGTAATTTTTTGGCTAAACAGCAGTATTTGATTGTTGAACTGAAAACCTGTAATTTAGTAATCAGCGTTCATTTTAAAAACCAGACTAGATCACGTTGCAGAAGTCCAGTTCATTAGTATTTTTTTTTTAACGCATTTATAAATAAACCTTGTTTTTTTAATAATAGTGTGTTTGTAACCATTTTAATGAAAGTTTAACGAAACTTCCATAAAAGATTGTGTTTAAACTGAATAAAGCAAATAAAACTATAAGAAAACAACATTAAACGTCAGTAAAATATATTTTCCCGAACTTATAAACAAAGTTTCAGATACAAACGCATTTGGTCTTTGCCAATTCATTTATCACTTGGAAACACAGAGTTGGCAAAACATGCTGATAGGCCAAGGTCTGTTTAGACTTAAAGCTGGATACTTTATAATAACAATTTATACATATTAGCCAGTACCAGTAAGGGAATAGAGCAGAACCACTATCCTGAAAATGCATTCATAAAAACTTAACTTACAACAAGCCAACCAGTGCGAAGAAAAAGCACCACTCCGAAAATATTGATCATGCAGGTGGTGAAGACACCGTCCCAGGTGCCAAAGAGAACTGGTTCCCATACAAATAGGTTGACCTTCCACCATGGCTGTGCATGCATTTGAGATCCCTGCATAGTAATATGGGAAAAGAGCACATGCATGCATGGATGGCTGAATGAATGGATGTATATTTACACACAAACACAAACATATCCACACATTTCGGTTCTAAGGTAACAAACATATGCATTATTAATTTTTTTTTAAAAGTACCATAAAGTACATATACCTGGGCATTTTCGTGAAATAACTCCTGTACTTGTGACGTCATGTTGCCTGTTTTAAGACTTCAGCATGTTGTTAGTGTTGATGTGGACACATGAAAACCGAGGGACTTGTTTAATAAACACTGAGCAAACAAAATACACAAATAAGTTCCCTAACGCGTTTTAGGTTTTGAAAAAATGAAATGCTACTAACATTTTACAAGAAAGAAAGCAAGCAACGAATAAAACATTTCAGTAGCTATAAAATATGCCTGTTTGTTTAAGGGGAAATGTGGCATGACTTCCTCGGTGTTAATACGTTAACTATTTAAGCTTGAACTCAACTAACGAGAAGAAATCTTAAAATAGCAAAGAAATTCTACAGGAATCTAGAAGAAACAGTTAAACAACATGAACGATTACAGTCCTGACATGCAAGTAAAGGCTTACCAGCGTTCCACGTTGTCTTCCTTTAAAGAGAATTATTATCGACGACGGTGTTTAAACTTCCTAACCAACGGCTGAAAAAGTTCTGGCGTAAAATTCAAACAAACCACAGCGACGTGGAAACAGCAGCAAGCAGCAGACATGCTGTAACTTACCTGCAGCCCCCGGATACGACAGGTGTGATGTAGGAGACTGATAAGATTTGACTTCAGCCTCTAAAACTCCAACATAATGAGTTATTTTAGTCACCGTAACCTTATAACAACATATAATGCGCATTTAAAGTTCGCTGTCACAACTTAAAGAAAGTCTATTTCCCATTTAATATTTTAGGAGCGGCACGTAAGCGACGCAAACACAAATGGCGGTCCGGCATATTTGATAAAGTTTGTAACCTCCTCGATTTTCTGTTTGACTTACGTTTGAACTTCGAAACAGATGGCAGAGTAGTGTCCTTCGTTCTTAAAATATCTCGATGCAACGTGGACAGAGGTACGTCATTAAACAAATGTTTGGGATTAGGTGTGTTGAGTAAATAGCAAACTTCTTACTTTTGTGAAAGGTTTCGAAAATCATAAGCAATTAAAGCATCAGCATGTAACGAGTTAGCGTTCGGTGTTTATTTCTTTATAATTATCTCTTAATTTTAAAAAGTTAATTAGATTTGAAAACATTTGTCTAATTTTGTTTAGGTTTGGTACTCGGAACAGTACAGATGTTCACACAGTTAGACCACTTTTGTAAAATACACCTCCTTGTTTCTACACTTATTTCCGGTTCCTCACATAAAGTAATCTATTAGCCTAGCCTACTGTGTTTACAGAGAAATTTGTCTTTCAAGTTTAAAAAATGCCTTATACTTATAAAAAAGGTAGTCACAGACCTTATCTGATTGGCTGAACAGTTTGTCCAGCCGTGACCTTATTGACAATAATGCACACCTCTGACTTCTTTACATTCCCATCAATGGGTTACATACAGTGCCATATTCTCCCATGCTTTTTTTTTTTTTTTTTAAATAAACTGTGTTCTGTAATTTGACCACTAAACGGCAGGATCCTTCCCTCCATTATCTTCCGCTTATTAGTCTACCTAGTGTCAGTGTGGAGTTCCGCATTCCCATCCAGGGAAGACATTCTCGGCCACTGGGCAGATGCACCCAGGAAATGGTGCTAATCTATCGCTGGGCACACACATTATGCAGGGCAATTTAAATAAACAGCAGTATTTTACTGTTAAAATAACTAGAAACCTGTTATTCAGCAATCAGTATTTATTTTAAAAACCAGACTAGATTAGGTCGCAAAACAACAGGTTTTTTTTTTTAGCATTTTCCCCTTCAATAAACACATTTATAAATAAACCTTGGTTTTATCATAGTATGTTTAATATGGGATGAGTGTGTACATAGCAAACTTATTACTTTTGTGAAATGTTTCGAAAATTACAATCCATTAAAGCATCAGTTTGTAACGAGTTAGTTTTGTGTGTTTGTTATTTATAATTCTATCTCAATTTTTAACAAGTTTATTGGATTTGAAGGCATTTAGGTTTGGTTTGTTTAGGTTTGGTACTGGAAATCGAACCTGGGACCTTAAAGTCGCAAGGCTGGTTTCTTAACCACAAGCCTATGACGGCCCTATTATATACCACATCGATACACTTTGTATTTCTACTATTACAACTGTAGTCTGTTTTTCTTATTTTAGTCCTTTGCTTACACACTGAATAATTGGTGCACCAATTACCATCCATGCATTGATAAACACTAGTGTATCAATAATCAATAAGTGACAATCACACTAGTGGCGTGGTCGGTATCCCTGTAAACAGTGACTAAGGAGCAGCTGGTTAGGTGCCTTCAGTAATATCACTTGGTTGGACTGGAAATCAAACCGGGCACATTCAGGTCACAAAACTGGTTCTGTAACAAGAAGCCTACAACTTCCTCTCTTTTACTCTGTTTTGTAATGATCAGGACCAACACAATTGCTAATATCAAAGTGGAGGGTGATTCATGGCACGATTGTGTACAGTGCTTATATTAAAAACCAAATACACCAAGTACATGCAGTGTTGTTACTGTCTGTTTTGAAAAATTGGAATGTGTCAGCATTACAAATAGACCTAGTGTTTGGCATTGGTGAAAGATATGGAGTGAGAATTGGCACCACAATGAGGTTAAAGTAACAGGTGGCAGTCACCACTAAAGCACAGGTAGAGAGCTGGGGTGTATCTTTAGAAAAAAAATATGAAGGTAAGCCAGTGAGGGACAAGCAGTGAAAATTTTTGCTTACAGGGGTTGGTTGAACACTAGATGAGCTGCATTGTTCTGGAATTGCTGAAATGGCTTATTTGTGCTGGATGAAGTGCTGTTATTTTTCTACAAATGCTGTTCCAATTTGATTTTAATACATGATGTCTATAGTTTACTAAGAATAGTGCAGAGGACAACATAATATATAGCCAGATTGTGTCTATGTGATTAAAACTAATCTTAACCAATTTTTACTATTGTTGTGAGATAATAAGCATCTAAGAATGGATATATTGGACCCTGAGGATAATGGACTGCAACTAAACAAATGATAAATTTAAATTTCTGACCAGGCACACAGACAGTAAGTAAAATCAGTGTCAATAGCCTGCATCTACAGTATAAACCATTGTGCCATTTTTTTAAAGTGGTGAAGGCTGTGTAATAGCCATGATTTTTTTTGGTACAGTATGAGCCTGTTAATGACACTTTTTTGCACCACAATAGATCACTACCAATATATCAGATCTTCTTCAGCCCATTTAAGTTCAGACCTCTTGTTCCTGAGCAGAACATTTTGTCCCAGACCTTTGAAAGGAAAAGAAGATGCTGTTTTTGTAGCCAAGTCCAAATATTGATGAACAATTTACCCCTTCTTATAACCCAACTGAAATATTTATTAACTCCAGCTAAAACACACACCTATAATTATGATATAGTGTGGCTTTTTATCTCTGGTTTTGTAACTTATATTTTGTCTTAATGAAACAAATGTGAGTACAGATTTCTTAAATTATGAGTATAACTGTTTAGGCAACCTGAACAGGAATTTATAAGAGCATTAGAATAAAAAAAAAAACATTAAACATAAGTGTAAATATAATTAATGATAAAACATTGCTGAAAGTTTAGGTTTGTATTTGGAGGAATATACACAACGTGCAATCAAAAAGAAAATCATCCTAAATCCAATTCTTTTGCCAGAATACTATATAAACCATTGCAGAAAGTAAAAGTTGTGTGGCTAAACATATAAAAATATAATCAGTGTACAAACAGTATACATGCTTCCCCCATCAAATGGAATACATGTCAAACTGTTTAGATAAGAACCTGTCACTCAACCAATTAATACAATGGAAATAGCAATATTAGCATAAACTCCACAGTCAAGGTAAAATATAATAAAAAATTAAGGGAAAAAAAATACATTAATAAATACGCCTGTCTAAATGCTCAACTATCTAAATTAAATGTTTTAATTTGAAAAGGAATATAATATTTTACTACATTTTAACTTCCACATTTAAGTGTAACTACTGCTATATGAATTTAAATAGGTTTAAAACTGATGCGTTAAACAATGCACCACCTAAAACTTAACTGGCTTCAGAAATGCATCCACAAAACAAAAATATTCTTTAAGCCATAATTAGCTATTGTCTTTGAAATACTGCTAAACATTGTAGTACTTTAAATTAGGAGAAAAATAAGGTCTTTGTGATTTAATAGAAGCATGAGTTGTGCTCAGTGAAGCCAGGACTAATGGTATTAAACCAGTATATTATTGTAAATCCCAAAAGATCCCAATTATCTTAAACTTCCCAGTTTCATTCTAAGCATACACAAGAAACATGTTTGGATCAAAAACATACAAATTATATACAATAAACAACCTTTTTTATGTCTACTGACAGTCGAGTTAAGGAATGCTTACAATTAAGAGTAGCAACAAAGCGCTTTTCTTGATTGTAAAATATTTCTGACATCAAATATGCTTAAAATGTAGTTCCAACATGGTCTCTAGTTATACATGGCACTATTGTGGCTTAAAAAAAACACTCTGGTTACATACAGTTGCTTATGGACATGATTAAAAAAATAATACACATTTAAAACATAAAGAAAATATAAACAAAGGCATTCTCATCATCAAGATTGATTTTAAGATTAATATTAATGATGTACAGTAAACATAACCATGTTCAGAAAGAGCATATAAAATGTACCAAACTCATGCATTTTTTAGTTAAACTAGACAAGAGTATTAATGTCAATTAAGCGATGACCACATCAAGATAATGTATTTTAGTTCATATATAAAGTTCAGTGATTGACGCTAGCTTAATTACTGAATAGTACATTTCCAAATCGATAACTTAACGTCAACTAAAAAAGACACATGAGAAAAAATAGAAGACATTTCCTATCACATGTGAAATGTCTACATAATAGTAAAATGGGCAGAAATACTTTAATTAGACTAATAACATTTAAGCTTGATGTTCGTCTTTAGCTTTAAATCCAACAACACAACCAAAGTGCAAATACAGTGGGTTACCTTCTCAACTTCAAACCATTTCATGTTAGGTTCATTTTAACTTTAAAATCAAACGAAACGGAATGTTAAGAATATTCTGATAAACATTTGATAATACATAAAAGGCACTGCATGCACAAAACTAACTTGTAAAACCAAATAAAAGTTAAACTAAGACTTATACAGATCTAATTCAATAAACAGCTAATATATGCAGTGATTGTTTTTTGCCAAAACTGAAATTTGCATTTCCAGTACAATTACTGTCTGGCATTACATCCCTCTTAACTGGGATGGGAGGATTTCAGTTTGACTGCAATTCCTTTGCATCTTCATTTAGCAAAGTGAAGAAGATGTCGCAGTTTTTCCTATTTGTCTGTTTAATTCATAATCATGCCCTTCCAGTTTTTGTTAACATATAAAAAGAAAAATGTCCGGTGTTAAAGTACCCATTAATACAGCAACATCTCACTCATGTACCCCGTTTCACTGTAAGAAAGTTTTACTTTAAAATTACTTTCAAAGTGATGTGCAAAATCTTTAGAATTGTATTAGAATATATAAATAATGAGTTCATGTAATTTAAAATTTAAGAGCTTATTGGCTTTGCATGTACCTGTAAGCGATTTAAGTCTCTATAGAGATTGGCTCTGCAGTCTGATTTGCAGACAAGTTAACTAAATGGAAAAGAAAAACAAAATGACAAAAAGTGCCTTTTAAATGTTTTCAAACATCAAACCACTGGTATGGGCAAAAGCTGTGTTCAAAACCGGCTACCAAACAATAGGTAGGTTTGATCTAGTACTGTTTAACCAGTAAAACTTTTATGTTAAAGTAGTACCAGCAATCACAGCCGCCTTATTCCAAACAACATTTGTTACAAGAGGTCTTATCACTATTGTCAAGTTTCAATAATCTTTAAAAATCAAGATATTTGGTACAGGACATTATATATGTCTATTTTTGTGGTTGTAGCTTTACTTACACTAAACAGCCAAATCCCCGCTTTACCTCAGCTTGTGCTCCAGTTGAATAATGGGATAGCCCAGTGTGCTGTAGATACCTACATCAAGTGGCTTCTAACCCAAAATTTTCACCAACTGCATATTCAGACATAATAGCCATTCTCGCCTACAGCTTTTGCAAACTACGTAATAGGCATTTGATGATTTCGGATGCAGCCGAAATGCGCAAAGAAGCAAAACATGATTAAAATGATTCTCACAATGCATGAGTAGTTAAACTGTTAACTACAAAGAGAATTTCAGTTCAAAAGCTTGCACACAGATAAACATCTGACAGGGTGCTGATGCTTACTTTTGCAGAACTCAGCAAAGGTCTAAAGTGCTTTATTTAAATTTCATTTTAAATAGCTTTTTAGCCAAATGTTTGGCTGCTTGTAGCATCTGGGGATGAAGTCATTTGAGTTCTGGTTTCAGTAACATTAACAAGAGAGAACTCTGGGAAGTCCGTTCCTCCATGACTTCTTATACTGACCTGTCCGTTGGCAACACTAAACTGCGATGACAGTCCCGAACGAGTCGTCTGAAACTGAGAGCGGAAGTTCGGTTCGAAGCTGGCTATTTGAAAAGTCTGCGTAATGCCCTGAGAGTCCGTCTTTTTGGGAGAAGAGACCTGTTCTAGAAAGTCTTCAGTTGGGGACACAGACGAAGGATTGGTCTCATCACCCGAAAACGAGAAAGAGTGTTGAGAATCTACTAAAAGACCAAAGTGAGGTTTATCTAACCTCAATGGAGAATTCATGCCCGATCTAAAACGGCCCGGGGAACCAAACTGTTTTTCTGTAGAAAATAAGGGACCCCCAAGGCTTCCACCATCATTTACAAAGGTAAGACTCTGGCTATTTAAGTAGCTGTCGTTCTGACTGGTTCTCTCCAGTGCTTGCTGGAGGAACTTTGAATATTCCTGGAGAAGACTAGCTTTCTCTGCAGAGGGTGCTTGAGAACCAGTCCCTAAGGCTTCAACAGGGCTACTCTCAGAAACATCAGAGGAGTTGATCGAGATGCTGGAAGTCACCTCTGTATCTGCTACACTAAAGCTAATCTCTGGTTGTCCGTTGGCCTTGTTGGAGTAATGATCTAATAGTGACTGCAGGACTTCATCTGGAAGCACATTCTTCTCATGGCTTGCCTTGATCTCCACATTAAGAGTCTGGGTTTCTGACAGGATCGTGGCGGGAACAGTCTCGTCTATGACTGGTGTCACCGTTGCTTGCGTAACAGATGGTTGGGAGGAGATAGAATTCACATTAAGCGTGTAATCTCTACTGTTACTGGCCATGGTTGCATGAAGGTAACGCTTCTTTTTCAGGAACTGCATGGCATCATCATAATTTGTGCTGCTTCCAACTGGCTTGGCTGGGCCAACCTGAAGTGGATCAACAGTCTCCAAATCGGAGCTCGGCTCTACATCTAGCAGACTCTTGTTGTCCACAATCTGGAATGTGTAACGTGTGACTTTTCCTTCTTCGAACGACGATAGAGGAGACAGATCATCTGCTTGTTCCAGATGCTGTTTTAAATTCGTCTTACTGGAAATCTTCTTTAACACCAGCTTTGGGGGGGTAATCAGCTCATCAGAAGATGCCTCACCAGTAAGCTGCTTGTTTCCTGGAGAGGAATCTGGGATTTCTACACTATACTCTGTCACCACATACTCATCTTTAACCTTGGTAGTTACATCATAAAGAGGTAGACATTCGTTTTTTACAAGCCTGTCCTCTTCTTTTTCCTCATCATCCACATCGCTCCGTACCAGAGCGGAATTAATCATTGTAGTGCTGCTCCTATCTATGGACTTCTGCCGTTTTTTCTTCGGTAAAGTACACTCCTTGGAGGTAAAAGAAAATGGCAAAGATTCTTGGTTATGAAGAGGGTCTTTGGCAGCTGCTTTATGTGCTTTGCGCTCCTTGTTTTCATGGCACATACGCCTATGCTTCAGGACTCGATCAGTCCTAGAGAAAAACTGTGGATTGAATACAAAGAAGGATATTGATTTGCTATAAATAGCTGTTGCAATGTGTTACTGCTTAAAATACATGAATATGGCAACTGTAAAATTCAGGACCAATACAATCTGTAAAACATCAAATGTTTTTAAATATTTTTCTATTTTTATTTATAGTATGTCAGCAAAGAGAAGTAATAAAAGCAGAGATGCACCGAACAATGTATTTTTTTGAATAACACTTAATGTTTTCAAGTTTATTGTTTAATGTTGACCACAGCAACTCAGCAAAACACAATAGCTTATCAGCGTTTTTTCGGTTTTAAGCATTCCGGCCAATTTCCACTCAAAAAAAAATAAGGAAAGAAAACAGAGCCACTAACAGCGGATTCTTTTTGTAAATGCAAATAACATGTCAGCTGTATGGATGTATTAAAATGAGTAACTTCAGTTTAGCACTCAGTCAGACTGTGTAGTGTACCTCAGAAGCAAAAAGTAATACAGACATACAGTTTTTGGGGTGGGGCAACGAAAAGGATAACTTGCAAATTTTCCTTTTTTTGAAAAACACAAGGTCGTGCAATTCACAAACAATATTGTCGATTTCACAATTAATTTAAGTGTTTAAGATGATTTTTAACCTCCTAAGACCCGAACTTTCGGCATAGCATGCGTTTTTGTCCACGCATGTGGACGCCAGGTCCTAGGAGGTTAAAGAATAAAAATGTATTAAAGCCTGTTTTTGTATAAAGGCTTATTTTGCATATAGTCCTACTATCAGCAATTCTCAGTCCTAGTGCCTAAATCTCCTGGTATGGCCGCCAATCCAAGTTAAGGATATTTTTGGGCTAATTGATTGTTAGGACACCCTTGCTCAACTTCATAGTGATCTCAAACTTTTCAGCGGAAGTGTACATACCAATAGTGGTAATGTGTAAAAACCATAAGATTTCAACAAATTTGTCATTACTTTTATATATACACACACACACAGTACAGTCAAAAGTTTGAAAACACCACCTTCATTGTCCATTGTCTACCTTTTCCACTTGACACACAGATGGATTTTGTAGTTTTACAATTACAGACTGTAGCGAAAGTGCTATTTATTGAGCCACCATCAACTATACTGTAATACAGGATTATAATCTTGGTATCATAATTACCTGATGACAGTAATCACATTGATAGGGCTTCTCTCCACTATGGGTTCTCTTATGTCTCTCCATGTGATATTTCTGAATGAATCTCATTCCACACTCATCGCATCGAAAAGGTTTTTCTCCTACAAAAATATAAAATAATAAAGAATTAATGAAGTGTTGATGTAAAGATGTTACGAAATAAAAATTATTTCATACAACAGTATATTCAGTATGGAGGTTTTGTTACCAACTTACTATTACATTTCTAAATTGGCATGGTGTTTTTATTTACAAGTCATATAATCAGAATAATCTGAGCAAAGTTACTTACATTGGATTTTGATAAATTCATTGTGATTTCATATGTTTCAATTTTTGCTGTAATAATAGTGAGCACTGGAGTAAATCTGATGCTACCCAGTATGATTCAGTAATCTGGATGTTAATGTTTATTAATACATGTATTTCTCACTTCATTAAATTTGGGTCAAGTGACAGTGGATAATAATTTGACCTTAGATTATCTATGATGTAAAACATATTCTAACCTGTATGAATTTTCTCATGTCTCTGCAACAGATACTTTTGAATAAAACGCATGTCACATTGGCTGCACTGGAAAGGCTTCTCCCCTGTACAAAAAGTGTCATTTCAAGTTAAAACACAGATGTCACATCAAATCTCTTACAAATTCTAGACATGCTGTAAAGAATTTGGTGTTACCTGTGTGAATGAAAACATGTCTTTGTAGATGGTAATTTGTTCTGAAAGCAGCATTGCAGTGCTCACAGATGTGTGATTTTGGTGTCTGATGTCCCAGTGATCCATCTTCGTTAATGGTAAGAACCTTAAAAGAAACGTTTGTAAAAATGTTTATTCTTTAGTTCAAATAAAAAAATAATCACATTTACTGCTACATTATTTTATGGTTGTGATTAAAAGTAATATAGTCACCTTTGCAGGAGACCTTTGCTTTCTCTTTTTCTTTTTTTGACATTCTGCATGGTCCCTTCCCTGTTTCTTGTCCTTGTTATTGAGGATTAAGGCATCTGACAGCTTCACTTCCTGTTTAATGGTCACCTAAAAAGTATATGACTTCATTACATTAAGCAGAGACTTATCTTGATCTTGAGGATTTATCTTGGACAAAAAAAAAGCAATAATCCAAATTGGAACTATTTTTGAAAACCTCATTATGAAAAACAGTTTATGGGACATTTGTATACATTTGTATAAATATATGGTGTACTCAATTTTTTAATGCTTTGTCAGTTATCTAGGGGTTTCAAGTCAATTGAAATTAAAGTCAAATTTTATATTTTCTGGATTTTCTACACAAAAAGGTTGGACTGTCCTCACTAGGCACAAATTTACAAACATTTTAACACAAAGTCATTATCTTCGTTTTTGACCTCGGACAAACTACAAAATTTAGCCTCTTTAAAAGTACAGGATTTTTTTTTATTCTATACTTAATTATTTAATAATATGAATTTAGAAACAAATATAGTATTTTTGCTTTATATTATTAAATTATGGTCCAAAGGACCACCAGCTGGTACTCTTTGGGTTGTGAATAATTCTCATTAACACAAATGTGAAAGTGGAATAGACATGGTTGAGTTTTTAAACACTGTGTCTACGTACAGCATTCTTCAAAGCTTCTACCTTATTACTCTATCTTGTATATGTAAAATCAGTGACAGAAGCTTATCCGTGGTTGCCCTTTTTGTTAATCAGTCTCTAATCCGTACAGAGCTCACAGGATGTTGCTAACAGAATGCCGGTGGGTGAATATTTTTTTGTTTGGTGGACGAACACCTGCATTAGCACACTATGACCACATTAATGTTAATACATTGCTGAGAATCCTCCACTACCCAAAATGCTCCTGCTCCTTGTTGGTCCTGATCTTTAAATAACAAAATAAATTCAATATATTATATAAAGCAGTATAATAAACAAGATGTTATTGTAGATCACTTTAACACTTTTGTGATGAATTGGACCGACAACTTACAGGCGTGTGAAGAGCATATGGTAGCTTATGGGACAGACGCTGAGAGATCTCATCTTCTGCATTGTCTTTTACACTATCCTCATGGACCATTAATTCATGCGAGAGGAGGCTGTGAGAGGACAGTGTCCCTTTAGCCAGGCTTTCGTCCTCTTCCTCATCTTCTTCTTCCTCCTGCTCCTCCTCCTCCTCATCATCATCATCATCATCATCTGCAAGGAGAGGTTGATTGGCCAAGCTCTTTTCTCCAAGTGACATGTCCAGGCTTCTTGCCACCCTTTTATCCACCATCAGTGGTGCTAGAACTTGCGTTGAGTGATGAAAGCTCACAGTGTCACATCTTATCAGTATCCCATCAGCTTTGTCATCAAGGTTCATCTTTGTTACTCAGCTATCAAAGAGTATACTTCCAAGAAAATTGTTGATGGTCATAAATCTACAGCTGCCCAGGGGTTTTACACATCTGATGGCCTAAATGATATAAAAGGAAAAATAATACATAGACAGTGCGGTCAGACTTTCGCCATCATTCTAAAAACTCAACAAGTAGGTTTGAAACCAAGCTGTACTCTTTAAAGATATGATCAATATATGAAAACTATTAGGTATGCTTAACAGGTATAATCAATATATGAAAACTATTATTTCTTATTTCCACAACACTATTTTCAAGAGTCAGTGCAAGACTGTCACTGGTACATCTTCTCCTACCGCTATGAAACCAAAGTGTACATGGCAAAAAACCTGAAGACTATTTCTTAATGCAAAATCTCTCCAGATCCTGATGATTACCATTTAAATGCTCCTCTTCAGCTTTTCCCAGGTTTGTGCATTGGCCATGACCAAATAACAAATAAACAACAATACATTTTCTGTTGACTTCAAAGATAAGTACAGATAATTGTCTGGCTGAAAAATCCAACCATAGTTTAACTAAGGTCATACATGTTAGATAGCTTTTAAAGCTTAAACTAGGTTGAGACCCACCTTACACACATGACCTCAGTTAAACAGGAAGCCATAGCCTTCAGTGTGCCTTATCACTTAAGTAAATGTTTAGCACGTGAAACAATAGTAGTCACAGCAAATTGAAACTTAAAATAATCAAAATGAATTCAAACCATTTTATGTTTTTTCATGTGCATGTCAACATTGTCAAAAATTTTGCAGCATTTATACATGTTCTATTACAAATATCGTTTAAATAACTTGCAATAGTTTTTTTTTTTTTTTTACTAAGATATCCAGCCAGCAGCACTGATCAGAACAAGTAGGTAAATAAACTAAATGAAAATCCTTTGCATTTAAAGACAACAAAAGCCTGTCAGTTTTAACAGAAAATATGCAACACTCAGGTAAAAGGTACATTCACGGTTGTTTAAACCAGGTACTAGGGGTAAGACTGTTGGTTAAATTGACTAATAATGCTGCTTGAAATATATCATATGTAAATATACAGAGCTCAAAAAAAAATAAAGGGAACACTTTAACAACACAATGTAACTCCAAGTCAACCACATTTCTGTGAAATCAACCTGTACAGTTAGGAAGCAATACTGATTGTGAATCAATTTCACTTGCTGTTGTGCAAATGGAACAGACAACGGATAGAAACGAGAGGCAATTAGCAAGACCCCCCTATAAAAAAGTACTTCTGCAAATGGTGACCACAGACCTTTTCTCTGTTCTCATCCTTTCTGGCTGATGTTTCCGTCACTTTTGCATTTTGTCAGTTCTCTCACCATAGAGGTAGCATCAGGCGGTGTCTACAACACACAGAAGTTGCTCAGGAAGTGCAGCTTATTCAGGATGGCAATTCAATGCGAGCTGTGGCAAGAGGGTAAGCTGTGTCTGTCAGCACAGTGTCCAGAGCATGGAGCAGATACCAGGAGACAGGCCAGTACACCAGGAGACATGTTGG
>JAOUQT010096245.1:0-19786 GCA_025769995.1 Xyliphius kryptos | reverse complement strand
GAGTCAACAAAGAGCTACTTAAAACTCGTTCGTAAGTTTGGAGACTAAGAAGGCGTTTGGGAAACACTCGTAAAATTCGGCTTCTTAAAGTTACGTCGTTCTTAAAGTAAATCACTAAGATCAATCGCTTTCGGGAAACGCACCCCTGGTCTGTAACTTCAACAATCTCTCTAATTGACTCTATCCGTTACCCTCCACCATTTTTCCAAATGATCTCCACAATCTCTTTGATTGACTCAGTGTGTAACCTCCACAATTTCTCCAATGGACTCGGTCTGTAATCTCCATAATCTCTCTGATTGACTCGATTCAACCTCACCGTGGCACTAATTCTCACGCCGTATCATTTACCACTGCTAATTGATGGAACAATCTCTGTCAGTAAGGCTGTATCACTCAGCATTTTAAAAACCTTCTCAAAACATATCTCTTCCACAGACACTTGCTTTAAAAATAAATAGAAGCCAGATTGGATACTAGATTGGATAATGCTCAGGTTTGAGGATACTACAATGTAGCTGGTTTCTCCATTGACATGTGTTGTTCTCTCATTTGTAGGTCGCTTTGTATAAAAGCGTCCGCATGACTGTTACAGTCTTGTTCCTCTTATTCCACAATAAAGAAAAAAATTATTTGCATCTAGATGCTGTTCCGTTCCTGAGTCTCACTGTCAGCACATTTAACTGTGACTGGGGTTGTGATGCCGGTAGGACAGGATTTCATTATAAAGGAATCTGGACATAATTATTAAACTAATTTATTTTCTCCATTGCAATCCATGTTGTTGCTACAGACTATGAATTCCAACTGAGCTATGGGATCCAAACCTTAATTTCAAAGACCAAAGTTAGCACACACCCTGAACTGTTAAGTCTTTAATGCACCACCATTATCGAGCAATGCAAAGTTCATAAATATGCAGATTAAAAATGTCTAATTGCCTATTGCATTGTTCTGTCAGTTTCACTGAATAGACCATTTATAGAGGTTGTATGTCAACTCAGCCCAAATGTGGTGTGGTATGTTTTAATATCCTATTCGTAAACATATTCATCTATATTTATAAATGCCAAAGCCCTCAGTGACTCAATGACTTACTCATCACTAATTCTCCCACTTCCCGAGTACCTACAAGGCTGAAACTTGGCATCGTGATTATCTACCATGTCCTTGCTAAAACTAATTGAGTTCTTGCTTTGCCTAGTTTGATTATTTGTTCGCTTAGATGGATTGGGGTCTTGGTGAGTACCTACAAACCTGAAACCCGACTCCTTCATTTCTTATCGTGTCCTGGGTAAACCTACTGATAACTTCACATAAAAAAGCAACCACGTGGACACCATAGTCACAACTCACACTATAATCATTTTAGGTTTTTAACTGCCACAAATTTGCATTTGAACTTTTACAGGTAGTCAAAGAAGCAAAAAACAACTGCTGAATTTGGTTTCTATAGGTGCACTTGTGTTATAGGACAAGGTGTGAATAGATGTCGTAGAGCCTCTTGTAGATGTAATGTGGTGGATAATCATTCACTTTAATAAAAGCAAAACAATGATGTCCAAACGGCAGCATGGTGGAGCTGAAGGCGCTTTCTAAAGTTCTCAGGGACAAAGATATTAAACAGTTGAATATAAAAAGGCTACAGTCATAACAGACGTTCTGAACCCTCATACCGGTACAACTGGTTCACTAATGCCAGATGTTCCACAACCTTCCCTCAGACCAATGATAAAGAATAGTAAAGAGACGAGTTACGGAACAATAACAGCCTCAAAAGACAATGTGACACAATTATCTGCATTCCTTCATCCTACACGGCAGAGCTTGACTGTTAATCTGGCATACCATGCATTTTCCCGGTGGGCAGACCAGACCGTCCTCAGGGGCCGATGATGTTGGATATTTTTTTTCTTTTTTTTCTAATAAACTGGCCCACAATTTTAAGGGGGTATACCATTAGTCCATTTTCAACATAGGGCCCCATCCCTACCCTGCGTGTGAAACTCAACTTTGTTTCTATATGTAGCGACTTTCCAGACTAGCGTCTTACTATTTTTTAAAAATGACTAGCGGTAAATCTTACAACTATTTCTGTTTTAGAAAAACATGTTTAGAAAAATATGTTCTTCAATTTCTGTTCTCGCTGAGCGGTGGGTTCTGCCATGTGCCCTGTTCCACAACAATCTCAGAGCTCAGTCCCCCTTCAGTGTCACACCGGGATTTTCCCGAGTACCAACAAGGCCGAGAGATCTGGCACCGTGATTCCCTTCCATGTTCTTGGTATAACTAACAGGTTCTCACTTTGTGTAGTTTAATTGTTCATTCGCTATCGCTAATGGAACGCAACACCTTGGATGGATTGGGGTCTTGGCGAGTACCTACAAAGCTGAAACTTTGCTGTCATTCCTTGTTTCCTTGAAGAAACTACTTCTAAATTCACGTGAGACAGAAACGTGTCGACTCTATTCATATATACATATTCATTTTAGATTTTTTATTGCCCCAAACCTCACTCTACAATAATTCCTCCATTTGAAAATGCTATAAAAACTTCAAAACCATCACTCATTTAAACTGCTTAGTAACTAAAAATTTAACATCATTTACTGACTTTGAGCGACTTTTGGGACAGCCAATGGCTACTTTTCTTATTGGGAACTTGGTAAGATTGTACACACAAAGCACAAGAGAAAAAATGTTTTAAGGTTTGGATCACAATCCCAAACAAAACTGTGGGCTACATTTAACACCAACCTAAGAATCAACATTTAGGTGACTCATTCATATCCTTACTGCAGGAGGCAATAATGAAACAGGATGAAATACCCTACAGTCTTAAAGTGGTGAAAATAAAATCATGTATGGAATGTTAACTTATGCTGACCTATGGGGGGAAACGCTTACAATTTATCAAGCATCTTTGATCAAAGTGTTTTTTAAAAGCTTATGAAATTAAGATTAACATAACGTAGGTGTTTTTATCAACAAGATATGGTTATTCAGACTGAAATTCACTGATTAATCAGTGTATCTGTCATTGTTCACTGATCTGACATCAGGTCAGGTTGGTACAATGTGAAGTAGCTAAGGTACTTTTGCCATAATTCTGGGTGCTAGCTTTTGTGTAGTGAAGCTTCATTTATTGTCGAGTAACTAGTGGCTTAGCTTACTAAATTTACCAAGTAGCTTGCCCAACACTGCCTACATATTTAAACCAACATTATACATCTGTAAAAAGTCGAACATTTCAGTGTTAAGACACATTTTTTCTTACTTGAACTTATTTGTGGAATCTTTAATGATCTTCGGACAATTGGCAGGAGCGTTCTCAACCTGAGCTTTGTCTCAACACAATTGATCTTACGTTCTAAGTGACGTTTCCTTCAGTTTTATCGCTTTGACAACCACCACTATCAATGTTCCAAAGTTGGGAATGTTCTATTAAACTCGGCGGACAATAGAGGATTTACAAAATCAGACAATAGAGTTGATGTGTAGATTTTACATATTTCGGTGTTTTATGCTATTCCTTTATTCTACATCTTCAAATACAAGCAAATTTTCTATTATGCAAATTAAGTCATGGCGTTATTTCACCACTTTTAGGACAGCCAATAGCTACTTTCCCTATTGGACAGTCGTGGACACTGAATCCTGCTGGTTTTAGAGGTGGCAGAAAAGTGATATTAAAAAGTTGTGTGAGAAAAGAGCAAAAAAAGTTCAATTTAGACATTATTCTGGGCTACAAAATTTCTCTATTTTGACCCCAATTTGCTTCCCCGATGGTGCATTTGTGGGTTGGGGTGTTTATATCGTGTATCAAAACAATCAAAAGATTTATTCATTGATAACATATTCGCCAAATTTGAACAATTCATTCATTCATTATCTTACGCTTAATCCTCTTAGATGGTTGCTGGGGATTCCTCTTGCTCATTCAGGGGAAATCTCAGGTGCAAATACATGGGCAAATACATCCAGGACTGGGTGCCCAGTTTACCTTGAATCAATTTTTTTGTACTGTGGGAGGAAACCAAAAAACCTGGAAAACTCAGGAAGAACATGGAAACTCCACACAGATTGGGATTCAAACTGGGAATCCCCAGCGCTGAGAGGCAAACGTGCTAAGCCACCGTGCCACCCCATTTAAACAATTGTTAAATACATTTGCTACCCAATAATCTTTTTTTATCAACAAATTTGCAGTTATGTCAAAAGTGGGGTTTCACAATTCCCCAATCTACTAAAGGAAATCACACACACCCCATCCCACAGTTTGTAGATCTGAAAAATATGTCCTGAAACTGAAAACAAATCTGGGTCTTCACAGAAAATTTCATACAATTTGGGACGCACTTCTGGTCAATTGTGACAATTGTGTGGTTTATGCTTTTGTAATTGTATGTTGGTTTTCTCCTGGTTCTCCGGTTTCCTCCCACAGTCCAAAAACATGGATTGAAGGTGAACCGGCTGATCTCAATTGTCCCTATAGTCTGTGTGTCTCTAACCCGGTAGAGGATGAGGGTTGTGTCAAAAAGGCTGTGGCGACCCATGGATAACAAATGGTATAAATGCAGTAAGGTTTCAGTTAACTCTTATTACAGAACAGAATCAGAAGCACAGATTCCACAGATTCTTGAAGTCAACCCTATCTAACATTTTTGGGATAAACTAGTAAATATATATTGAACTAGGTACTCTCCCCCAACATCTGTGACTGATCTCTTAGAAGGATGTTTGCTGCAACATCTCCACATAGCCAGCTGCTGTTTGACACCCCTGCTCAACCTAAAGCTCTATTGTTCCACTGTGCTGTGTAGAAAACATCTCATGTGGGATCTCCTTGTCATGCCATTAACTTAGGAAGCCATAGAGGCATTTTTGGTGCGCCCTTGCAAAGTCTAAACTGGAAATTTTGTGGCGTTGAAGAAGACGTGGCCTTTGAAGATGTTTTTTATTTCTGATGCCCTTTCCTTGCAGCTGCCATCTGATGGTTATTGTGCTGCAATCCGCACCAGTAATAGCCTTAATTAGGGTAGAGGATCATCCTGTGTCTTGACGGACAACCAATCGGATCCTGCGGCTCAGCGTTGGTAAAAAAAAAAAAAATTGGGTCTACCATTTGACTTTTTCGTCCCATAACCCTAAGGATAATTTAAAAAAATGCCAAATGACTGTCTTACTACGTCCAACCTCAGCAGCGATGGCATGTTGTGAAAGGCCTTGCTTAATCAGATTAAAAATCCTACTACGTTCTAAGTCAGTCAGTTTTTTTTGCTTTTGCCATCAGGAGGTCTTGACAGTGTAAATACTTGACAGAAAATCACATGGAATCCAAATTATTGTGCAGATTTTGCCCTTTAGAAGCTATGGTCTGAAACTTTTGATAAGATGAAAAATTCATGTTCAAGTGTAAATGAAGTTTTAAAAAAATTGGCTTCTGAAAAGTTTTTGTCTGTACATAGAACCTTCTTAAGATCTAATGTGCAAATTCTTGCAATTTTTAAACTGGTCTTAAGATTTCGATCAGGAGTGTATTTTTCTGAATATACACTATTACATACTAACAGCCTTCCCAGAACGGTGGAAGTCAACCTAACCCTACAAGAAGAGGCTGTACAGGGAGAACCATATTATAAAGGAATGTCATTAAAGCTACAGGGGTGTAACTCATGGTTTGAATGGCTGTGTTTTCTGCAGAGTCATCGAACAGTCACATGTTGATGGTTGCTTCCAGTTACACATTTAACATTAAAACCAATTGGTTACTTATTTTACAAGTCTGAGTGTCTTAAGAAGAGAAAAAAACAGAAGACGCTGTTATGGGAATTAATGAGAGACAGAGTGGGTTCAATCGCTGGGACACTGAATAATCATACTGACCTCTGACGATCATTGAGAACATCACACAGACTATATACCTGGATGTTGAGAGTTAAAATTGTGGTACCAACCAGACAAAAGACTGAGATTATATGATGTAAAGACCTCTATACCTACCTTCCAATGTCTTTTTTAATTCAACAGCTTTATCAACTCACAATCAATTCCTGCCTTTCTGTTTGTCCAGTTCAGGCGGAATTAAATAAATCATTTCAGAATATTCATATTCATTTCATTATTTATATGATCATTGTATTAGTAATCTTAACATATTACAGACACCTGCTATTTACAAACCGGATTCCAAAAAAGTTGGGACACTAAACAAATTGCGAATAAAAACTGAATGCAATGATGTGGAGATAGAAAATGTCAATATTTTATTCTTAATAAAACATAAATGACAGTTCAAAACTTTAATCTAAGGAAATGTAACATTTTAAAAGAGAAATAGGTTGATTCAAAATTTCACAGTGTCAACAAATCCCAAAAAAGTTGGGACAAGTAGCAATATGTGGCTGGAAAAAGGAAATTGAGCATAACGAACAGCTGGAAGGCCAATTAACACTAATTAGGTCAATTGACAACATGATTGGGTATACAAAGAACTTTTCAGAGTGTCACTGTCTCTCTGAAGCCAAGATGGTAAGAGGATCACCAATTCTACCATTTTTGCTCAGAAAGAACACCAGAATGGTGTTACCCAGCATAGCAAAGCCTTTTAAATTATAATCATCAACCGTGCATAACATCATCAAAAAATTCAGAGAACCTAAAACAATTGCTGTGCGTAAGGATCAAGGCTGTAAAACTCTATTGGATGCTTGTGATCTCCGGGCCCTTAAACGTCACTGCACCTCAAACAGTAATGCCACTGTCAAGGAAATAACAGAATGGGCTCAGGAATACTTCCAGAAAGCATTGTCAGTGAACATAATGCACCGTTCCATCCGCCGTTGCCAGGTGAAACTCTACAGTGCAAAGAGGAAGCCGTTTCTAAGCAAGCTCCACAAGCTCAGACTTTTGCATTGAGCCAGGGGTCTTTTAAAATGGAGTGTGGCAAACTGGAAGACTGTTTTGTGGTCAGATGAGTCACAATTTAAAGTTCTTTATGGAACACTGGGACGCCATGTCATCCGGACCAGAGAGGACAAGGATAACCCAAGTTGTTATCAACGCTCTGTTCAAAAGCCTGCATCACTGATGGTATGGAGTTGCATGAGTGCTTGTGGAATGAGCAGCTTGCATGTCTGGAAAGGCACCGTTAATGCAGAGAACTGTGTTCAGGTTCTAGAACAACATATGCTCCCATCTAGACGTCATCTCTTTCAGGGAAGACCTTGCATTTTTCAACAGGATAATGCCAGATTACATTCTGCAGCAATCACAACATCAAGGCTATGTAGGAGAAAAATCCAGGTACTGAAATGGCCAGCCTGCAGTCCAGATCTTTCACCTATAGAGAACATTTGGCGCATCATAAAGAGGAAGGTACGACAAAGAAAGTCTCATCTGTCCCCAGACGTCTGTTGAGTGTTTTAAGAAGAAGGGGGGATGCCACACAGTGGTAAAAAAATGGCCTTGTCCCAACTTTTTTGGGAATTGTTGACACCATGAAATTATGAAACAACATATTTTTTCCTTAAAATGATACATTCTCTGAGTTTAAACTTTTGATCTGCGATTTGTGTTCTATTCTGAATAAAAGAAGAGATGTTGGCACCTCCATTGCATTTAGTTTTTATTCACAATTTGTTTAGTGTCCCAACTTTTTTGGAGTCTTGTTTGTACTAAAGCTTTATAATACACAGTTATAATACAGAAATAATCAGATGACTGGACATTTACAAATGAAAGCAACATTTAGATGAATGTTCACAAAATATAAATGGCATTACTTGGTTGATGTTACTGCACTATTAACAATAAATCCATCCATCTTGGCAGAAGTAGTTTTAGTTGTGCAGTTTTCACCAGTCCCATTTTTGCCCTTGTTATCATCACTCTTGGTTTGTTGAGTCTCCTGCTGGGTTTTTGTAAACTGGTCAGATGCCATGTCCTTGAAACAAAACAAAACAGATTCAAAAAGAATATGGAGGGGTCAACCTTAAACTATTTGAGTGAACAAAATAGACAAATTCTGAAAGAGTAATGTCAATAAAGAAGAGCAGGTCAATGGTAATCAACAGTCACTAGGTCTTAAAATAATAACATTTTATCTTTGTCGTTCTGTTTACATTTCATGACACTGTAGGTTAAAACTTTTCAGCCATTTTTATAGAAATTATTATTATTATTATTATTATCATCGGCTTCTTCAAACTTGTTACAGTCATATTTGACTGATGTTATATCTCTATATGTGTAAGTGCTTTGAGATCTGTTTTCGCTATACATGTATTACATTTTTACATTTACATTTTTTGTTATTTAGCAGACGCTTTTATCCAAAGCGACTTACAACTATCCCCACTTGTTTTGCAGTCAGAACTCCAGGGTTGAAACAGGACCCTGGAGCAGTGAGGGTTAAGGGTCTTGCTCAAGGACCCACACTGGTAACTTCAGTGGACCTGGGATTTGAACCCCCAACCTTCAGATTGATAGTCCAACACCCTAACCACTGAGCTAACACTTCCTTACATGCAAAGTGTGGTTTTTCCCCCATTAGAGGCTTTCCTGAAACAATCAAACAGTAATTCTACAAGTAACAAAGATAATTTATTTACAAAAGATATGTCCAAAAAAAGAAAACACTAAAGCATTGCAACAGCAATAAACAGCTCTATTCAGCTCTCATCACCAATCCACAGAGTGGCCCTCATCAGTTCTAGCTGGAGAGTGACCAAATCTAGGAATGAGGCACAAAACCTACAGCTAAGCTTCTGAAATTACGCTCTTAAATATCAGTATAGGAGATGGTTAACCTCTGCCTTTGCATGGGGAAGAAGTGGGAGCTGGCCAGGCTACTCTTAGGCACTGCTCTGAAAGTATTAATATTAATTGAATCCTGTGTGTGAAATTAGACTTTTAATTACTGGCAAGGGTTTAACCAAATTTAAAATTACATAGCTTGTTGTTGTGTCGGGATATGATATAAAAGCACGGACACATTCAGTATTTATAGCATAGAGTCCTGACCGGAATTGCTTCCTCTTATTTAGTCTAGAACACGGGTCACTAACATGGTGCCTGTGAGAACCTCATGAGTAGCCCGCGAGTCTGTTCTTAAAATAGCTCACCATAGCGACACTTACTGGTGAGCTGCAAAGCAACATTGCTGAGAGAAATTTTAGAACGCATTACGTAAGCTACCATGCTAACCATCAACCTGGCAGCACACAGGTAAAGATTTGTGCAAACAGCAGACCATTTATTCAGATGATGTTTAATGATTTCTTTATTAAACAAGAACTTCTCATGTTGCTGTTGCTTAAGACGACAACGAGCGGAATTTATATTTAAAATGCGGCAAAGGATTTTTTTTTGTGGCGTAAAAGTTACCACCGAAAAAGCTGGTATCGGTGACTACCGAATGGGTTCCAGTTACGATCAGCCTACATTCATGATTCATCTCACACTGTAGAGGTCAGAGTTCCCAAACGCATTACCACTGCATCATTGTGCAAAAGAAATCGGTTTTGGACATGTGATTCCTGTTGTAAAAATCATAACGCGCCAGAGACAAACAGCACAGAACTAGACTAAAGATGCTATTGGAGGGGCTGTCAGTGGCATATGGTATTGATTTTTATCAGTTTATCAGTTAAATATCTAACCTTGTTAAATTATTGTTCATAATTCTTGTGAGAAATCATCATCAGTGTCCATGTTTAGGGTTGACCCATCCTCGTCTTTTGGGCAGGGGCCACCAAATTCTGAAGTGTGTATCATACTGCATAATGTTCTTTCTTTACATGACTAAAAGACACTAGACTATAAGGATTAGAATATTATTATTTATAGTATATAATGATGTAATAATACAGTAAGTAGTAGGAAATAAAGCTTATTAAAATTCCACCCTAACATTGGTTTGTATTCATAAAAAAATTGAAATAAAAATGAACAGTCTCCTTGTATTCCTTCTTTTCATGTATCCAGCTATAAGCATGAGTTAAGGGTATTTTTTATTTTTAATCTATTTTGCAAACTGAGCTTAAACACAGCGAAATTTGTCCTCTTTATTTAACCCATCCATGCAGTAAAACACACACAAATACACATATTGGCGAAGTAAGGAAACATGTGCAAGGGCTGTCCGTGTACAGTGCTGGCCACTGCTCTGGACAAGGGCACTTCAGCCATAGTACTTGATGGGACCAGGAATCAAAGCCTTGAGACCAAGGCTGCTTCTTTAACCACAAGCCTTTATCTGACCTATGCATGACTTCGGTATTGTTCTGTCAGATAAAGATAAAAAAAAATGTAAAAAAGAAGAAGTTCCCGTCCCAAATGGAAACTTCTTGCATAATAGATGCCTCTCATTGCAAGGGCAGATTGGGTATTGGTATGTAGACATATATAGATGCCTTGTCTATTCCACTGTATATTGCGCTTACTGTTATAGAATATCCTATATACATGGGAATCGATGTACAGCATGAGAAACAGTACAGCATGAGATATTACAGATTACAGATTTTAGTGGTATGATTATTGTCTAAGAAACAACCACGATTATACAAATATTATGTGATGACCAATTTACCAAAAAAGTGCCAAATCATAGGAACAATGCAAATCATCATCAGTGTCCTCACATAGATGCAGCGCCTTTCCTAATTATTGGTATCCCTTGTTAAGAAGTGTTCTTTGGCTTTTTTATAGTATAGGACAACAATGCAAAAAAATTGTAAAGCTTTATTTCAAGTGAAAAAAAAGAATCAAACATTAAGAAATACATCTTTTGAATAAAATCACGTGTGCCACAATTACTGGCACCCCTGGTGTTGTATAACCTCCTTTTGCCAACAAGACAGCTCTTAATCTTCTCTGATAACTCTTAACAAGATGGAATAATACAGAAAGAGGAATATTTGATAATTCCTCTGTAGATCTTTATTACTGTATTTGTTTTAATAGTTTCATTTTACTGCACATGGGAATTTAATTTTGGGTAAAATAAAGCGGTTTTAAAAGTCAAAAAGTCTTTGCATAACCTCTCTAAATCGTCCTGGGACTTCTATGCACTCTCCTCTTTAGCTCACCCAGCAGGTTTTTTATTCTATATATATATATATATATATATGGAAGCAAATAGTGTTTAGTTTTAGTAAGAACATGATGGGAATGAGTCTGCCAAGTACGCGATGGTGAAGAGGTTGATAAAATACGTTGTGAAAGCCTTGTTTGTAAAAATCAGAATGTTATGAAGGTTACTGGTAACGAAAAGAAATGTAAAATGTAGGTAGTCGGGAAGTGGGACAATTAGTGATGAGTCAGTCAGTGAGTGAGGGCTTTGGGTTTTATAGACAAAGAAAATTCAAAACATAAACTTAATTAAATTTGTGAAACAAAATAATTTATAATTGATGCCTTCAGCACATTTAAAAAAGGGTTTGATAAATAAATATATGTGCACAGTGGGGGAATTGATCAAACACAAAGTGAGTCTATTTAGCTATACAGCCACAATATATCCTACGCAATATGATGGCAAGAATTATCCAGCTGAAATAAACATGAAGTTTGTGGAGCAACATGTCATCTTAATGGCAGCAGCTTTTTTATATTAACAAGTCATTTGTACCTTCACATACATCATGTGCATTGATGCTACCACATGTCAATAAAACTGCTGATCATTGCTCTTTTCATGTTGGCAGGTAAAATCGGACACTGATTAAAATCAGAACATGAGTACAAAGTTGAAATATTACAATAATACAGTAAAGTAGGAATGTATAGATCTAGTTTGTGCATACTTCTAAGCCATCTGAAACACGTTATGCTTTTTAAAATGGGATGTTTACTTTACTTTTTTGAAAATTACCATTTCAAAATATTCTGAACTGAAACCAAACTAAACTAAACCATTAGTTTTATTGTGAATTATTTTGCTTCATAACTCATACAACACCTGCTGTGATTCTGAAGCCAGGGTTTCAATATTGTGGTTATAACAATATAAAGTGTATTTCTATGTTGGAGGAACTGTGAACTATCCCTCCCTCTATAAATCCAGAGTAACTAAGTGTATCAAACTACTACTGACACAACACAATTTAACACATTTTACCAATTTACCTTCAATTTCACATGTAAATCACAATCCAAACGCTAATATCTTATTGAAAAATGGTGTCCTAATGCACATACAAATCCGAACAGCACAAATGAGTCAGATAACAATTTTGCAATAGAAATTGATACTCACATGGTCTTTCGTTGGTGGCTTACTGTTGGGATCCCCTGGTTCGTAATCAGTCACTGAGTCCATCACAGGGTGATCAGGTCTAGCTCCAAATACTGGGTGGTGGAAGGTTTGCAATCTATCTCCCGGGAAAAAAACAGGAGGTCTGCCCTGAAACTCTGGTGGGACAGATCTTGGAGGTCCATCTCTAAAATCAGACGGCACATTAACTGGAGGTCCAGATCGAAATTCTGGTGGCACAAATCCTGGAGGTCTATCTCTAAACTCTGGTGGAACATGATCTGGAGGTCCTTCTCTAAATACAGGTGGCACATAACCTGGAGGTCCAGAACCAAACGTTGGAGGAACTTGATCCTGCGGTCCATTTGTAAATTCAGGTGGGACATAGCCTGACGGCCCACCCGTAAAGGCTGGTGGCCCATTTGGAAATCTGGGGTGAATTCCTGGAGGGTATCGTTGGCATCCAGCAAAGTTCTGTGGGTGAAAGCCTCGTGGGTACATCATCCGTTGGTTCAAAAATGGCGTATGGTCCATCACTGGAGGCCCGGGAGGACGAAAACCCGATAAGCCTACGGGAAAGCGCTGTGGGAGTGCCAGAGGTCCTGGTAACCGCGGTACTAGGGGATGACCGACGCCACCAGGAACCGCCCCTGCCACAGGTTCCATGTTCTTGTTTTTATTCCGTTTCCGTCGTTTAGCCATATTACTACACACTAACCATGAGTTACTTCCACCAACACGTTCCGCATTCCTGCTAATGTGCCACCAAATAACAAGGTCCTTTAGTTAGCTAGAATTAGCAAAACAAACCAATCTATTATCAAAAAGGACAAGAACAACGAAAGTAAAAAAAAAAGCCAATACCGAACGTATATTACGAGTTTACATGTGCGATTAAAGTCATTCTCTTATATAACCACAAAACGACTTTAAGCGAACGACTGAGGTACTCATAACGCACTTAGCATAAGCATGCCTAGCTGCTACGACACCAGGCCGCGAGGGGACGGGCCATTCGTGAAAGAATCATTTCTTTCGTACCGACTCACTGAATCAAACGAATCGAATGTAGTTCACAGTTGACGACCCCTTTTTATGTCAGTTCAGCTTGATACCCTACTTGCAATGGTGCTTAAAAGTTTGTCAAGCCTGGAATATATTGAAATCTATATTGCATTAAACTGGCCTAAAACTTTAGTAGGTTTTCAAAACAGACGTAACAAACCGAACCAAATCAGACAAGGAGTCAAAAATCTCTCAGCTCATTATCTACCTAATTATTTTAATGAGATCGCAGGGGGTTTCCCATGCCCATCCCACAGAGATCATTTCGGGTACTGGGCACATACAGTACACATCCAGTACAGAGCACCAATCCATCACTGGGAACGCACACAAAATGGGGTAATTTGGAGCAGCCAATGTCCCTTTAATCCATATTTTTTGACTGTCGACACAGGGAGAACACAAAACTCAACCCAGATCGGGATTCAAACCTGGATCCCTACTGCTGAGAGGCAGACGATACACCCAGGACAGTGTGCCACTCCCATCGCTGGGCACACACTCACAGACAATACATAGAGGCAAATTACCTATAATCTATAGTTTATAAACTGTGGGAGGAAATTGGAATACCCTTAGGAAATCACCCGGCCTCCTGGTTTACTTGAAAAAAAAAAACAGGGATTTATGAAATTTGATCAACATGTTTGTGGAAATATCTCATGATAAGAAATGAGAGCACTAAGCACGGTGGCTTAGTGGTTAGCACATTCGGCACTCTGCGCTAGGGATTCACGGTTCGAATCCCATTATTGGTGGAGTTTCCATGTTCTCCCTGTGTAAAAATGGATTCATGGTAAATTGAATGCCCATGTGAGTGAGTGCGTGCCCAGTGATGGCTTGGCACCCTGTCCTGAGTGTGCTCCCCTGGATGGGCATGGAAAATCCACCGCGAACTTACTACATGATTAAGCGAAAGATAATAAATGAATGAATAAATAATGAGTTAGGCTATTGTTAATGCTTATGGGTCCACCATCATGAAAACTGTGAAAAACAAAGGTGAGCATAGTGGGGTTGCAGGGAAAAAGACATTTCTCTGGGGGGGGGGGGAAACACACTTAATTGCAATAAAGATTACATAATCAAGGAAGAAGCAATGATTTGTGGCTGTAGGAAATAGTGTGTGTGTGTGTGGACTATGGGATTATCAACATGAGCTATTTAATAAATGAAAATAAGAACAATTTGAACAAAATCCTTTTATTTTGTTAGTTGAAGTTACACAACTTCAGGTTTAAGAGATAACAGTATATACGCAGAACAATACACTGATATTAATGCGTATTCCAGCCTACAACATGTTCAAAGTGGGAAATCTACAAGATATTTATCTTGTTTTTATTGGATTGTTTTTTAAACATAAATTAAAATAAACAAGTTCAGAAAAAACGTATATTTCTTTGTAGGAAAATAAAACAGAATAAGCTTTGTTTAGCAAATAATGTGATCCGTTCAAATACTTATTGCAATAGCATCTTTGTAAAGCAGAGCTTTACGTTCTGGACTCACAACTTGTTCAGACTATTTAAAGATCCTTTCATTGTACAGTGGATCACTTTGAGATACTGTTAATTTCACCCGATTCTCTTACAGTCAGATTCTCATAAACTTCAGTTTATTTATTATTGGCCTATAAATAGTCGTATTATTTGAAATGTGAACCAGCATTACTTTAGAAGTACAGTGTAAGGCATCCAAATGAGTCAGATAACCCAATCAAGGCAAACCCTTTACATTAAAAGAGAATAAATACAATCTGTTTTTGTAAAGAAAAAAATTAGTTTTATATCCGTTCATTTTTTAATCACTGAATCAAACATAAAAGCAGCTTGGGTTACTAACAGGAAAGCAACATTTTGCAGATATAAATGAATAACTATCTTTAAAAGTACTTTCACTAGCATTTGCTGGTGTCCAGACAAGCTAAGCTAATCATTTCAGTTCTCATATGTGATTTACCTTTTCAACAGTGAAGAGCAAACAGATGTACAAAGCAGCTTGTCTCCTAAAAGGCCTTTACTAATAAAGGGGGCCAGACAGCAAAACAAATCGAACAAAACAATAAAAGCCTTCTTTGCAAGTGCTCTGTTTCACCCATCAAACATTTTCTCACTTCAACTCCTGGAGGTCCCGAGTTCACAAACCCAGCCGAACTGATAATTATGTTCAATTCAGTCTGCTCCAGGCCTCCAGTACGGACAGACCAAGAACCATTTGTTTTTTAGGTCAGATTTACTTAGTCAATAGGAACAAAGTCTCTATCGAGGTTCTCTGATTCATCGTCGTCAAAGAAGAAGTCATCCTCCTCAATTTCATCATAGTCCTCATGCCACTCCGGGACGTACTCATCATCATATTCATCATCCTCTTCCGCCTCGTCACCTGCGTCCTCGGTGTAGTTATTGTTGTCAGAGTCTCCAGTCTCGGATCCTTGGTCTGACTTGGATCTGAAATGAATCAGTCAGAAACTTTTATGAACATAAGTTTAATTCTTTAACATCATAATGGAGTTTATTGTTGGGTAAGGCAGGAAACAGGGACATGTTGTGCACTAGTATTTAAAGGGGGCAATTGAAAAATAGTTTGAATTAAATCACAAATTTAGGTAAATGACACTGTCCTAATACTGTGCCTATTTTCAAACCGTTCTGTTTACCAGACCTAACATTTTTCATGGGACTAAAGAAAAATCAATGGCATAAGACATTAGACACTAATAGATTACTAACATTACTGTATTATTCCCAAGTATACATCTTTCATGTGTTTGACACATGGAAGACAAGAGAGAAAAAACAAGAGAGCAGGCTGAAGCAACAGTGGCAAGAAACGAGAGGAAAAAACCTTGAGGGGACAGAGACTCAGTGGTGGCTCATCCTCTGTAAAAGGCCAGGCAGTGGAAACAGTGTATATCAAAAATAATGTTTAGATTATGTATGGAGTTAGGTGTTCATTCAAAAACCAAGTGTTTCAAATCATCAACAAAACAAAGCTTCTAATAACCAACCGAAGCCCAAACATTGTACACATTAGGTGGTTGATGCTTCTGCCTGCAGTAACTCACTAGTGCACATTATACAATAGTGGACTCCAACCCTGATCGTGAAGATCGACTTTACCATTGAGACTGGTTCAGACCATAATCTATTAACCCTGTTCAAGCTAAGTTGCTCCTCACATCTTCTTAAAAAAATCTCTCTGACCAAACCACTCAGAGACAGCAAAGAACCGTGTTGCAGTCAGACAGTTTACTTGATTTCTTTAATTACATGAATAATGCATGCAGGTGTAAAAGAAATGCAATTAACAAATTTTAGTATTTTTTGTGTTACCGCTAAAGTATTAACACAGCGTTTCAATTGTGTAGACACTGCTTTAGAGTCACACTGCTTAAAAGAACACAAACAGGAAAAAAAAATAAGAAAAAATACTGACCAAAAATAAGCTCCAGAATTATTGGTACCCATAACAATTTCTTGGAAATAAATGCATTTACACCATTTATGTAATTTCTACTGTAGTTTATGAAGTGGATCAAAAGCATCTAAAAACCTTCAATTAGTAATTCATCACTTCCTGTTTCTCTGGGGGTATAAATATGGCGTTACACAGAGGCCCATTTCTTTTACTCACTTTCAAACATGGGAAAGACAAGAAAACGCACTATTCAAGTAAGACAGATGTGTGTCAACTTCAATAATCAGGCAATGGCTACAAGAAAATAGCCCCTCACCTGCAACAAGCTGTTTGGGAGGCATGCAAAGAGAAAGCCTTTCCTGAGTTATACTCATAAGGTGTAGCCTTATACTCATAGGTGTAGCCAAGCGGAACAGAAATTTTAACTGGGACCATGCGCTTTGGTCAGATGAAACCAGGACAGAGCTTTTTGGCAACAAACACTAAATGGGTCTGGCATAACACCAAGGATGAGTATGCAGAAAAACTTTTGCCCACAGTTATGTATGGGGAGGATCAGTGATGCTGTGGGCCTTGGAACCTTTTAAGGATACATGGGATCATGAACTCTTTGAAATATCAGGACATTTTGAATCAGAATCTGGTGGCCTCTGGAAAACATGTGGGGTGAGCTGAAGAGGAGGGTGCATAAGAAAAGATTTAGAGAGATTGTACAAAGAGAAAAGTTAGAAGAGCCCGTTTTCTGTATTCTTTCATTTTGTGAAGAGTTATAGGAGAAGACTAAGAGCTGTCTTGTTGGAAAAAAGAGGTTGTACAAAGTACAGTATGTTTCATGTGCAGCTCACTTACTCTTTGTTTTCCTCAGTGTTGTTTGCCACATTTGATTCTTGCGCAGCCTCGTGACCTGGTCCTGTTTTGGACTGATAACCAACACGAAAATCCTACAATAAAGCAAACAGACATAATTTTTTTTGTCCTTTAGCAGCTTTAGCTCTAAATGCCGTAGGTTTACAGACATGCATTTGCATGTGTACCTGTGTAGAGTGCTGCAGGATTGCCACCAGTCGCTCTTGGATGCGGCGAATAAGTTCGAGGCCTGTGCCGACATGCTCAGGCTTTAGCAAACGCACACAAGATGCCAGATCTGTACACTGCAACAGTGTCTCCTCTGCATGGTTTGGAGGATAACATTATTCAGATTATTTGCTCAATTTATAATTAGCGTCACAGGATTAAAATGCTTAAGTACAAACCAAGCAGGATTTGAAGAGCATTGGTGTGAAGGTCCAATGCTTCAGTCTGTTGCTCCATGACATCCATCTTCTCAGTGTCCTGATTGTAATAGCTGTACACACATGAATAAGCTAACACCTGGCAAAAAAAAAAAAAAAAATTCAGTTTTCAGTGATCATTCTCAAAAGTAGAATTAAATTTTAAGCTTTCATTCACATAAATCCAGCTCTCCCACTGTAATTCCATTCAAAGGAAAAACTTGTATGTTATATTCATTCATTACACAGAGACAAAAATGATTTTTAAAAATCAACTGAAAATTATGAGCATGTACAGCACTTAATATTTATGTGGGGTGTGGCATGGAGTTGATTATACTGTGGCACTGCTCAGGGGTTTTGAGAGCCCAGGTTGCTCTGATAGTGGCTTTCATCAATTCTGAATTGCTGGATCTGGTGTATTGCAGCTTCCTTTCCATAATACCTCATCAATGTTTATGGGGTTTAGGTTAGGTCAGTTTGCTGGCCAATCAGGAAAATGGACATCAAAGTCCTTAAACCAGGAACTGGTAGCTTTGGCACTGTGTACAAGTGCCAAGTCCTGTTTAAAAATGAAATCTGTGTCTCCATAAAGTTGGTCAGCAGGAAGCATGAAGTGCACTAAAGAAGCGTCTCGCCTAGACAAAAATTGACTGCATTTGTTTTGGTAGTCCCAGACTCTGGAGGAAGAGAAGAGAGGCACAGAATCCACGTTTCTTGAGTTCCAGTGTAAAGTTTCCACAGTAAGTGATGGTTTAGGGTGCTATATCATCAGCTGGTCCATTGTGTTTTTTGAGGTCCAAGCTCAACACAGCCATCTACCAGGAGGTTTTAGATCAGTTCATGCTTCCTGCTGCTGACCAACTTTATAAAGATACATATTTCATTTTCCAAAAGGACATGAAACAGTACCTGGTTTATCGACCATGGTGTCCCTGTTTTTAATTGGCCAGCAAACAAACTTGGCCTAAACCCAATAGAAAATCTTTGAGGTATAGTGAAGAGGAAGATGCAATATGCTGGGACCAACAATTCAGAAGAGCTGAAGATCACCACCAGCAACCTGGCTACTCATAACGCCTGAGCAGTTCCAAAGACTGACCGACTCCATGCCACACTGGATTACTGCAGTAATCCAGGCCAAAGGAGCCCCAAAAAATCCTTTTTTTTGTTTTGGTCTAAAGCAATGTTCTAATTGTCTGAGATACTGAATTTGGGATTTTCATTAGTTGTCAGTTATAATCATCAAAAAGAAATAAACATTTGAAATATATCAGTCAATGTATAATGAATGAATTATATAACATTATTTTAAATCATCTCCCATGGAAATACAAAACTTAATAAAAATAGCATATTCCCAAAAAACCTTTAAAAAACAGACCAAGTCATATGATGGAAGACCAGTTTCTTAAGAATTGTGTTATAATATTGTCTTGAAAGTTATTATACTATGTTCTGTGCTTCAATTTATCAACACACCCAGGGAGGGAGGGGAGGGTAAGAAACATTGTGGAGGGGGAAAAGTTATTATTGCATTATTATAAATAAATCATGTAAAAGATGTCCAACAACACCTCTTTCGTATTATTTATTTACAATAATGCACAATCACATGGAGACAGGGAAGGAACAGGGAATTCCAGGACCTTCTCACTGTAAAGTGACAGAACTAACCAATATGTCAACCCTATTGTAATAGTAAATATGATTTTTGTGATTTGCAATCATATATTGAACTCCCTTTGTTAAACTTTAAGTTCCATTACAC
>JAOUQT010096051.1:0-19791 GCA_025769995.1 Xyliphius kryptos | reverse complement strand
CACACACAATAATTAACTGAAAGAAATATATAGTTGTTAGAGAAGTTAATTGGCAGTGAGACAGTGTGGCAGAGGACAGTTTCCTGTACACATTGGCACACAAAAATGGCCAATTGCAACCCCAGCACCTTTGAACGTGGCATGAGGGATCCGCTTTCCAAGCCTTTTAGGTGAGTTCGCATCTGTACTTAACACTGTCCACTTGTAATACAATCAGTCAGCTCAATTTGTAGTGCTAGGTCTGAACAGTCTCTTTGTTCCTGAACATCATTATAT
Source organism: Xyliphius kryptos (assembly GCA_025769995.1). NCBI lineage: Eukaryota > Metazoa > Chordata > Actinopteri > Siluriformes > Aspredinidae > Xyliphius > Xyliphius kryptos. The sequence continues at coordinate 19,515 of JAOUQT010096051.1, read as the reverse complement.
TACTTTGTTTTCCTGTACATTATGAGAAACATTTTGTCACGTCCAGTCTGTGTTTTTCCTTTTGGTGAGTATTATGAGGTCATTATCTATGTGTGAGGTTGACAGTGGAAACTTCATTTATTTAAAGACTTTGCGTCAAGCTGAATGCTAGTTTGTTATTGTGATCAGAACAAGTTTCCTCCACAAGGGTCACTGCCGCCTGATTGCCACTTAATTCACACAGCCGTGTTTAGAGATCATTGACAGTGAGCATCGCATTTACAAAGGGAAATATAAACAGGTGGGATGCAGCAATGGAACTTGTGCTGTTAATCATTATTAGCACTTTTGATCTTAGTCTCTTGACTCGGGTGAAGGTCGCTGGCTGACAGGAGATAAACGGTGCATTCCTTCAGAAAAACACCCCATATGTGCTGTGGGAAGAGATGACATTCAGACACATTGCCACATGTTTTATGAGGTCATCACAGACAGCCAATCAGAGACATGCATAGGGAGGAGGACTGACTTAATGCTCAGACCATATGAGTTGTGAAAACGCCTACTGTTCCAAACTTTGAAGTGAAATGATGTCTGACCCTGTCGTTTATTACCGTCACTTTCCCGGAGGCAGTCGTGTTAGGCCTGGAAAAAGTTCTGTGCAGAAGAGTAATGCCCTTTACTTCCTGACAAGCAGCTTCCTGATTTCTAACAACTATGTCCTTAGATTTTACCAGTGTCGAAAAGGATGTTAACATTATTTCAGTAAAAACATCCTGCCCACCTTTGCCATGAAAATGTTTATAGCAACAAAATGATAATATATTTAGGTGTAATGCAAAAATTTCCCAAGATTAGAATTGTGGAGGATAAAGTGGTAGTTTTTCGGTGTTTATGAAAACTTAATGAAAACCACCATAGTTTTTGTGTATCTTGGTTAACCAAAGGCTGACTGGTACCACTAAGATTTTAAACAAAAAACATTTTATATTAACTATCAACCACTTAACATTTCAGCGCTGAGTACTGAGATCTGCGCACTGAAGCTTCAACATGAATTGTCTATGTAGCTTTTGAAAAATAGGTGGCTGGATGAAGAGAAAAACAAAATAATAGGAGGTTAAACACTGGAAAAGTAAGAGAAGCAAACTAGTGAGGTGAAAGTGGAAAACAGAATATAAATGAAATGTTGAAATGTTATGAACACTTTAATGTTGTGAACACTTTAATGTATGCTTTAACTTATTTATTAAATACTGTTATCATACATAACATGTGAATTCATAAAACTAGGGTTAAGGTTAAGGTATTTGTTAGTTCTTTAAATTTTTATTAAAAAAAATATAATGACAAACTTAATTCTATTCATTAAATAAGGCAAAATCTAGAAATTGATGTGCACTACATACAGACATCATAATATTTCTTATAGGTTATATAAGTTGTCTCAGAATGTTGTCGGAGTAATTCTTTATTAATGTAGATAATGTGAGGAACTTAAAGCAGCAGTGTTTTGTGACCTGATGCTGTTAGACGGTTAAATTGGGGATATGAGTCTTTTCTTCATTGCCTCTATTTCTTCTATTTCTACATCACTAGAAAGAAAACAGAAGTGTTGAGGAGATTTTGCTTTGTAAGAATTTCTCTTCCTGTTTGTGATGTCATTTTCTTCTTTTTCCCTTTAGTTAAACTTCAAACTTGATGACAGGGTAAAATGTAAGGCTCTTTTTAAAACTTGAGATCATTTTTGTTATTTTAAAAATTTTAAACTCCAGAAAAACATCTTCTGAGATTAAAACTGAATTAATTATAACTAACTTAACAGAAGTAAACCATATGTACTGGTCTCAAAAGTCACTTCTCTGTCATTCCACTTATATTTCCTGAACAGATTTTGATACATTGAGGGAAATAAGTATTTGATCCCCCACTGATTTTGATACTCTGATTTTGATACTTTAAACAGTCTATGAGTTTTGTGGTAGCTTCATTTTAAGAATCTAGAAATATAGAAAATTAAATAATATTTTATTGAGGGGAAATATGTATTTGATCCCCTAGTAACCATGACTAATGTTGTAGTTCTACACACCACTGATACACTCTAATCTCAGTGAAGATGTTACCAGAATGAGAGACACCTGTCCAAAATTGTCACCTGTATAAAAGGTCACCTGCCAACAGGCTCAGTGACACTCCAACATGAGCAAGACTAAAAAGCTGTCTAAAGATCTTGACCTGCACAAATTATTGACCTGCACAAGGCTGGAATGTGCTACAAAGCCATTAGTAAGAAGCTGGATGAGAAGCAAGGCTCATTCATGTCCAGGCCTGCCTCAAGGTTTCCAATGAACATATTAACATATGAGACCAAAATTGAGCTCTTTGGCCTCAAATCAAAACAGAATATGACCCTAAGAACACCATCCCCACCGTCAAGCATGTTGGTGGAAGTATAATGTTTTGAGGGTGTTTTTTTTTTCAACTTCACCGCATCGACACAAATACACATGCAACCAAAATCCTGGGTGACCTCCTCCAGGTAAAAAATGGGTCGAAAATAGGTCGTGGATGGGTCTTTCAGCATGACAACGACCCAAAACATACAGCCAATAAAAAGCCATAAGAAGCACATCAAAGTCATGGAATGGCCTAGCCAGTCTCCTGACCTCAATCCCATAGAAAATCTATTGAGAGAGCTGAAGCTTTAGGTTTCCAAAAGCCTGCCTCTATTTTCCTCTACCTCTGATAGACTTAAAAAAGATATATCCTCTGTTGTAAAGCAACACAAGCTTAAAAATTAATTTATAGAACTTTAAACAGCCTCCACCTTCAAACTTCCTAAAAACTGTTAAAAAATGTAAAGCTCATGTATTAAATGTATGACTTTTTGCCTCTAATAAATAACATGAAGTTTGTACAACTGTAACAAGCTAATTTTGAACACATGAGCATGTGTTATAATATTAGTACAATTCAAGTAGCATGTGTTATAATATTAGTACAATTCAAGTACTCCTTTTAACTCTAAAAGTTACAGTAAAACATGTAAACATACAAAAAAGTGCATTTGTAAGATTATAGGCCACTTAATGCTTTCGTGTAGCCCTGTGTATGTACAATTCTTCAATGAGAAGCGTTGTGCGTACGATGACGTATAGAGATCATTATTTTGTGGTGATACCCAACTCATTAGGCAGCATCACTGCTTGATTCTTACGTTAGGCAATGTTTGTGACTGCAGAGGTAGACGACTTGCAAACAAAAAGGACTGTCCTGTTTTGGCAGATGGTGGAGGTTTGGTTGACTTGCTTGCATACACACATTTGCGACCAAAAAGCATGTGTGTTTGGAAACTTTGACGTCAGACTGCCAGGTTGTGCTCAGTCAGATTAAACAATGATGAAAAACATGCACTGGATAAAAACAGGTGCCAGCTCACATCTCTGTCTTGCTTGTTCACACTTGCACCCTGTTTACTACAGACTGGTGTGTTATCTGACTCTGTAGTGCACCAAGACATTTAAAATGTTACATAGTTCAAAACATATCACTTACAGAGTGATGATGAAGTACAGTTAATAGCATGTGTAATTCAGGTAAGTCCACGGTGTAGTGATAATGTTAAAGGAGGTGGCCAAAATTAATCCAAAATACTGATGTTTTTAAAAGATACATGACTCGTATCAAAATATTTAGTTTTCCTTTGGTTTTGCTAACAAGGTGGGACAGCCACAGAGTGCTGTCTCTTTTTTTCACACACACACACAAGCACACCAGCACACACTCACATAGAGTTGATATATTATTTCCGGTGTTTCAAGAAAGGTAAACACAGGACTGAGAAAGGGAAAAGTAAAAGCGCCAGAAAGAGAAAGGGAAAAAAAAAAAGAGAGAGTGTGTGTGTGTGTGTGTGTGTGTGTATTTGCCACTTTATAACATCATTTTATTTTTATTTTTAAAAAAGCATAGCTCATCTGGTTTTAAATATTAATTAAAAAGAGTTGTTTTTTTTTTTTTTTTACTAATTTTTTTCTGCCCCTCTCTCACAGCATGGGTGGGTTCTCTCTCCATGGGCATGATCTTTCTCTGCTCACCGATTGTCAGCGTCTTCACAGATGTGTTTGGCTGCAGGATCACCGCAATAACTGGGGCAGCAGTTGGACTCATTGGTCTTTTTGCAAGTTCATTCGTCAAGTAAGAAACCCCCGTTCTCATTTAAACACACACAAATGTGCGCACGCGCACACACACACACACACACAAATAAATTTATCAGATCTATGAAAGTAGTGGGGCAGCACATTGGTGTAGTGATTAGTATGTTTGAGTTTCCTTGTCCTCCCCGTGTCCATGTGGGTTTCCTCTAGGTTCTCCCAATTTTTTTTCTCCTACAGTTCAAAAACATGGAATCAAGGTAAAATATCAACTTTATATGGTCAATGTGTATGTGTGTGTGAGTGACTAAATGTGTGCCCAGAGGACATAGTTTAAGGATTAGGATTGGCACCCTGTCCTGGGTGCATCTAAAACGTTCTCCCCTGGATGGGCATTGGTCTCTCTCTGAGTATGTCTCACTATCTTTTCCTGTATTTATCTTTCTGCAGGTCTCTCGGAGCCCTGTATTTTACGTACGGTGTGGTGTTTGCGTGCGGATGTTCATTTGCGTATCAACCCAGCCTTGTGATTCTTGGTCATTATTTTAAGGTGAGATTCTTAAATCAGACATATCAGCCTCAGTGTGTCATGAGCAGCTGTTATTATTACTGACTGGTTATTGTTGATTGTTTGTTGAGCAGAAACGCCTGGGTCTGGTGAACGGTGTGGTGACAGCAGGAAGCAGCGTGTTCACGGTTTCTCTCCCGCCTCTGCTTTCCACCTTGCTGTTAAAGCTTGGGTTAGCCTACACTCTTCGCATCCTCTGCATCCTCATGGCCATCCTTGTCCTTGCAGGATTCACCTACAAGCCCCTCCTCTCACAGACTTCCACATCAAAGACGATTACTGTAAAAAGTATCTGTAATGTGCAGATCTGGAAGAGTCTAAGCTACCGGATTTGGGCTTTCGGAATCCCTGCTGCTCTGTACGGATACTTTGTCCCCTACGTTCACTTGGTTAGTCACACATTCACAACTGTGTGTATATACAGCACTGTGTGTGTATATGCATTTGGTTTTTTTTTTAAATATGATGTTTATAGAGAAATGATCAGGTTCTTCCCAGGAAACTTTCGGTGCTTTTACAAACATAGCATGAGTGGTGGGTGTCTCACACCCACTGTTTTTTAATGTCTTACTTCCCTTTCTGAGTGAAGTGGCAAAGGTGAAGGTTTAATAACTGTTTATTGTTCATATAGCGTCAGTAAGCTACCACATTGTGTTTTATCACGTTCAATCAAACATAACTTTTCCTGTGAAGATATAGCTCAAAAATCAATAATGCATGTATTAGTAATATTCAAATTGCCTACATTAATGTTCTTACAGGGACAAGGAATGTTCCGCTACACGAGATAAAGAAAAGAGATACATGAGAGCCAGTCCATATGAAGTGCTCAAGAAGCAAAGTCTTAAAATTGATCATGTTCTTAACTAGAATCCAGTGAACGTTTTGCAGTCTGGAATGTTGCCTGATTCCATATCTTAGGAATAGATAACAGCTCAGCCACTGAATATTGTGGATACCGTAAGTCAGGGGTGTCAAACTCAATTGCACAGGGAGGCCAAAACTTAAAACTCGCGGGCCGAACAGTAAGTGATCGATGGACCTCTCAGGTTCTCAGGTAAGCTAATCAAGGGAGGAAAAGCCAGAAGCACATGATTTGTAAACTCCTAAAATACTTATTGGTAATTCAACAGACATTCATTAAATTCAGGTCTTATTTAGTAGTTTTAAATGAGCGATTAAAAAACTTTTAAATGAGCGATTTAGCATTTAGTGCACTATAATTAGAATTAAATGTCTTATGTTTATGACAAATGTATTAAAACTGCCAGGTATTTCATTCTGAACTTTAGACATTTACAATGTATATTGTAAATCTCTTGTGAGCTAATGGGACATAATTTCCTGTTTGTTAGTGCTGATATGGTGTTCTGTGAGTAAAAAGTGCCTATGAGGGAGTTTCCGAAATCAAAGTCCTTCGATAGACGATTGCTACCTGTGTGTGTGTGTGTGTATTTTGAGGGAGGTGAAATACTATCGTAGGTTTGTAATTTAGGAACCAGATTTCAGGAGGTCTCCTGAAGGTCCCTGATTTTATTCCCGGTCCCACCAAGAACTAGGCCTCAAGTGCCCTCAGACAAGGCACCTAACTTCAAATGCTTTCCAGATGGCATAAACAAGGCTGCCCACCACGTGCTCTAACTTCAGTCATTGTGTTTGTATGTGTGTTTTACTGCACGGATAAGTCAAATGTGGAGGACAAATTCCTCTGTGTGTAAGTTAGCACAGTAGGCAAAATTGATCACTTTACACTGCACATCTGGAGCACATATGTTTGCATTAGAATAAAGTAACCATAATATTTCAGAGGCAAACATACTGTGAGACAGGAAAATATATAATTCTATGTATGCTGAGAGGCAATGTTAACAGGCATAAAGCTTCAGAAAGAAATACATTTATAGATACATTTAAGTCACTTAAAATGCGTTTAAGTTTAAAGACACATAAAGTGCATACTGACAGTTAGTTCACAGTGGTCCTCCTGTGGCCATACCCTTAAAGACAGATGTGGATGTAAAACATGTAGGGAGTGTTCAGCATTTTAAATTTTCAGTTAACCTCATTGGCGAATACAGGGGGTGGACTCACACATCTGGCCGCCCTCCCTAGTTGTGTGTGTGTGTCTGTTTGTAAGTTTATGACCATATGGTATGGTAACAGTTACACTCACTAACTCACAATTATTCATGTGTGTGTTTTTGGGTAGATGAAGCACGTAGAGGAACGATTCGGTGCTGATGCTAATAAGGAAGTACTGCTAATGTGTCTTGGAGTCACATCTGGAGTGGGACGACTCATCTTTGGTCGTGTGGCTGATTACGTTCCTGGGGTGTACAAAGTGTTCCTGCAGGTAAAACACACAAATACTGTAATGTAGCACACCCACAGTGTGCTGTAACAACAGGGACAGATCTGGCACTGATGAGGGTGCGTGAAACTTATTAATAATCCTATTGTAGACAGTCAGACAGATTATGTCCAACATGGAAACTCAGATTGGTATTCGAACTGGTTATCCCCAGCGCTGAGAGGCGAACGTTCGAAACGTTCAGTATACACTGTGTGCAGAATTATTAGGCAAATGAGTGTTTTGATCTCTTCATCCTTTTTATACATGTGGTCCTACTCCAAACTATATAGGCTTGAAAGCCAACAACCAATTAAGTAAATCAGGTAATGTGCATCTCTGTAATTAGTAGGTGTGGTTTAATGACATCAACACCCTATATAAGGTGTGCCTAATTATTAGGCAACTTCCTTTCCTTTGGCAAAATGTGTCAGAAGACAGACTTGGAAAACTCTAAAAAAGTAAAAAATTTTGAGCTGTCTTACAGAGGGATGCAGCAGTCTTGAAATTGCCAAAATTTTAAAGCGTGAGCACCAAACAATCAAGTGTTTCATGGCAAATAGCCAACAGGGTCACAAGAAGCATGTTGAAAAAAAAGGTGCAAAAAACTGCCCATGAATTGAGGAAAATCAAGTGTCAAGATGCCATTTGCCAGCAGTTTTGCCATATTTCAGAGCTGAAACGTTACTGGAAGGCTGAAAAATGACCACCTTTGAACAAGAAATATAAGATAAAAAATATCTTAAGACTGATTTTTCTAAGGTTTTATAAACTGATGAAATGAAAGTGACTCTTGATGGGCCAGATGGAGGGGCCCAAGGCTGAATCAGTAATGGGCCGGAGAGCACTGGAAAGCTACTGGTATGGGCTGGTATCATCAAAGATGAACTTGTGGGACCTTTTTGTTGAGGATGGAGTGAAGCTCAACTCCCAGACCAACTGTCACCTCTCTAAACAGTGTCTGGGATGCTGTGGTGGCTACCTCACACAATGTTGATCGTAAACAGATCAAGCACCTGACAGAATCTATGGGTGGAAGGCTTCTGAGTGTCATCGTAAAGAAAGGTCACAGATGTGTTTTTGGTTTTGTTTTTGAATGTCAGAAATTTTGTGTTATATTGGTTTACCTGGTAAAAATAAACAAGTGAGATGGGTATATATATGATTTTTATCAAGTTGCCTAATAATTCTGCACAGTAATAGTTACCTGCACAAACGTCATCGTTCCACTTCTCAAATAAAACACTTATTAGTTACACTTGTGCATGACTCAGAAAAATAGGCTAGTAATGCTTCTAATAACATGTGACTAATGTAGCATCTGTCCACTTTGTGGAATAGTATGCACCTTTTTGTTTTGAAATTTTGCAGGCAATTTATTTGTCTTTTTTTGGGCACTTTGTAAAACTCTGCCAGACCAGTGAAGGCATTTTGGAGATTTTTTTTCATAATCTAATTGGCTCTTCTACTTAACCTTAAAGACAGCCGATAACAATTGACAGATAATTGAAAGTTGACACCAAAACAGATTGTTTCAGTTTTAATTAAAAGTGTAATGTTTTTGTTTTTTTTAAAAAAAAGAAAAACACTGCAATCCAGCATAAAATCTTATCCCTGCCCTGTGAAACAGGGTGATAGTGCCATGGTTTGCTTCAATTTGTTTGATTTGATCTGTGTTGGTTACCGTTAAAAATTTGTAATAGTTTAAAGAAAAAGTTTAAAGTTGAATTTATGCAGACATGTATATAGTAAATTTCAAGGGGTTCACAAACATTCAAGCACTACTATATACCATAAATAATATAAACGCTTTCTGTTTTTTCCCTTCTTTCTCTTTTTGTCTTACTGCTATACTATAGGTGGCTTCATTTCTTGTGATTGGAATCATGTCAATGTTGATACCCGTGTGTGAGGTATTTGGGGGACTGATTGCCGTGTGTTTGTTGATGGGGCTGTTCGACGGCTGTTTCATCTGTATCATGGCCCCTATTGCCTTTGAGCTTGTCGGGCCACAAAATGTCTCGCAGGCCATTGGCTTTCTACTAGGAATGATGTCAGTACCCATGACTGTGGGGCCACCAATTGCAGGTCAGTTCACAGTGTATTATATTGCACAGTTACAGTCAGCCTTAGACACAAGTACAGTTTACAACTGCTGCAGAAACTAGTTTCACAACATATACTGGCTGTAGTGTGTTTTACGTTTTCTTGTTTATTCATTTTAGAAATAGCATGTCATATAACCTTTCTACAAAAATACAGGTTTGACCAGAGAGCAGAGGGTCCTGTATAATTTTACTACACTTAGTAAACAATTCCTTTGTCTCTTTCATTTTTACAAAATGCTTCATGTGCTTACTGACATTTATTTGAATTTCTGTGTTTTCAAAACAGCATCTTTAGATGACTGTTCATCTAATTTATATTTTTGCATAGATAAATATTTGATTTTGTTGTGTGTGTTTCAGGTTACCTGCGTGATCGACTGGGCAACTATGATGTGGCATTTTACCTGGCAGGAATCCCTCCTCTGATTGGTGGAGCTTTGCTTTGCCTAATTCCATGGGTGGAGAAGAAACAGAGGGAAAAAAATGCTAGTAAAGGCACCGATATGACGATGTCACACATTGACACTGTGAAGAACGGCGAGTCTGTCATCTAACACACACGCACCCATACACACAGATGATAGACTGAGAGCTTTGTATTATTATTATTTAGTTTTTGGTTTTTTTTTTGGTGGAAAACATTAATGCTTTATGTTTATATATAAGGGAAGGTATTGGTTTATTTAATGGTGCTTTAAAGGTATTTTAAACCTGGACCCTTAAGCCCAATTTTTTAATAGGAACAAAATTGATTGGATTTGATCCAATATTGACAAAAAAAGGCTTTAACTCTAAAACACCTATACAATGTTATTATGTAAGACAAGTCATTATTTTAAATTAAATTGCATATGTTGTCTTTATCGGGCTTATAAATGTTGACATTTCTGAACCAAATAGATTTTGCAAACATATAACTAAGCAAGTTACCCCCAAAAACTGTTCAACAAATACATAAAATAACAAAGTTATTGATTGAATAAGCTGACACACAACTTAATCAATGTAATTTAGTTAGAGATGTTTTTCATTTGCACAGGTCTGCATCTTTTGAAAAAATATGTTTTTTAATATTAATAATATGTGACCAGCAAATACAACTACCTTACTTATTTATGATCTTGCTATTGAATCAGTTTTTAGTTCAACTGCAATACTGTAATCATTTTTGTCCCTAGTTAAAAAAGGCATGGGACAATGGGGCCCAGGGTGAAAAAATACCAAAATACCAGTGAACAACTAAAAAAAAGTAATTCTGTGTTTATCTACTCTCAGTGTTAGTGGAAAACCTTACATTTATTTGTTATGATGAGTTGTTTAATACAACCAAGAGCTTTAATTTAGCTCTGGTTTTGTGGCATTTTTATAGGCTGGATTTTCAGAGTGGTATTAGACAATCAGAAAGACCAAAGACAAAAAAGCTTTTAACCTAGTGACCGAGATAAAATGTAAATATTTTTTCTTTTACCTTAATTTGTTTGTTAATTCAAAGATCTGCACAACACAGGGACTCTAACCTTTGTTTGCATGTTTTTTAATGTCTCAACCTTTCAGTGCCTCTCAATCACATTTTAAATCTATGCAACATTCTGCATCTCTGTACTATGGATGCTGGAATGTAACAAGTGTATTATTATTATGGTAAATGTTTCATTTAAAAGTATTTTTATTCAATGTAATCTTTACATATTTTAAAAGAACATGATGTTTAATTAGTTTAGTTCTCAGGCATATTATTCATATTACAATTAGAAAGGTCTCTATGCAAACTGGGTGTGAATGTTGATTTAAAGTTGTGATAACGTGCATAAGTTCAGGAAATGGAATGTAAGGGGTTTTGTTTAGATGTGTTGATTTAAAAAGATTTATCAGAAAACACTAGCTGGTATTAAGATGAGCTTCTAATGAATGTGCTGATAATCAATTCTAGATCTTACATTGTGGTATTCAGCATCCAGTACAATGTGTTCTAAGGTTATGACTGAAACGAAGCTTCCTGTTGTGAATAAAAGTTCGTCTGTGTGAGAAATGGGAAATAGCGACGTGCTGTTTAGCTGTATTTAACACAGGAATGTGCTGTATAAACAACAAGCTGCAGTATTTCATCAGGTGTGATGTAAGGGCACCATTATTTTTTTATTTTAGATTTGTCACTTATAACTGATGCCTGTGTTGAAGTGTTTTGCTGTGAGGAAACGTTCAACATGCTGGAGTGCTAATGCAGCCAAGAATCCCAAAAAACTAGAACAGAAACCTGAGAAAAAGCTCATAATAAAGAAAACATGTTTGAGGAGGTGTTTCTTTACTACTTCTTTATTACTGAAGAATAACTAACAAGCAAAATCAAAAGAAACTAGAACCATTTAGCCGGTCAGCTTCAATTTTTCCATGTTGTTTCTTTGATGCTGATAAAAGCACAGATGTTTGATCAGATAGATCCTTGCTTCCTAATCACCCTTTCGGGTGGATAACTGTCGTGAATGTAGTTCACACATACTTGCCTATCTTCTATACATGTGACTGAAGGAGTCCACTAATTAGCACAACAACTAACCAAAGAATGTGAATAATGGAATGTTGCGAACAATAAACAATTGTTGTGGACTTCATCATTACTTCCTTCACTGCTTACAAGCATCTAGTGACCCAGTCCCATCATGTGTCTCTTCTGCCCTACACTGCCCCTACCTTCTAAAGTACATACTGCATCTTGAGTAAATACTGCTTTAATTTTGATTTATACAAGACATATATCAGCCAGTGAACGCGGGTGTAGTCGCTGCTGTCATGTACAACCTCTATCGCTGCTGAAGCGACAGAGCTTCTATAGAATCTTTAAAATGTGCAGGAAGGCTACCCAAAACAAAGGGCTCTGCCCTCTAATTATTTATTTCAATTTAGAGCCAGGTACAGCCTTAAAGCTATGAACTTTAAGGTGGCATTTAGTTTAGTACCTGTGTGATTTACTATAACTGTCTTGGGTGGATTTAGGCATTTTTTAAATCTGCACATGCACTCATGATGCGAAGCAACACTCCATAATAAAACCCCTTACTTAGAGCATCAGAACAGCTGATATACTGTATAGAAGCACTACTGATTCTCTCTTAATAAAATCTTATTTTAGATCTTTCTGGTTTATTTTACTTGTGCTAAATGATGCAGAATATCACAATTTAAACTATAACTGATAACCAGCACAGGTTTCTCTTTCTATGTCACAAGCCTTTATTATGTATTGCTTTAATTTTTAAGAAACGACTGTCGTTTACATGTAATAAATGAAATTAATGAAATCTACCTCGATTTAAACCTTGCCATCCAAAAAGAAGGAACATTTCCACAGAAGGAACATTTCCGTATATTCATCTTGCTTCATTAGTCACTATTTGAATTTTTTTTGTGATATTTTCCCATGTCAGCACTTTTATGCCGTTCCATTCTGAAACCCATGTTGTTTATTGCTTTGAATTTGCATCATCTTATGCCTTTAGCATTAATAATTCAAATGTGATCTATTTTTAAATAAATCAGTAAATCAGAGGGAATTTTTTTACGCATCTATTACACATTTGTCGTTATTGGTTTCTATATTTGCATTTTGTGTGAAATGAAATCCTGATTTGTGTTTTAGTTCTGTTTTATGACATTGGTATCTGACACTAATGTACCACAGTCTTTTCTTGCAGCAGAGTTGTAACTTTATATTAAAGAAAAGTTTCAATATTAGAAAGAAAGTCTTTGCTGTATGTCCTTGTGATCTGCTGCATATTTACATTCACGCTGCTAAAGGAAAAGCTCAAGTGTAATTAATTTTTTTTAGTTAATAATCTTTTACGGAGATGTATAATTGATGTTTAGCACATGCATTTACCTACAAATAGAACTTTTAAGTTATATATGTGCATCAGTGTTTGAGATTCAATGTCTTCGTTTTCATTTCAATCAACCTGAATTTTACACTTTAAGAACTGTTGCTTGTTACTTTAGACACATGGTTTTATGAAACATATGATGGGATTAGAGCTTTACTGCTTTATGCTGCGTGTCAGTTAATTTGCAGAGTGGGATTTCTGGAATTATTCCATACTCCACTGATATACTCTTTAAATACTTCTAAGCTGGATCTGGAGTTCACACCTTAGTTACACTCATTATATTTTAATGAATCTATTTTATAGACACTTAAAGTAACAAATACTTTACTATACTTTAAAATCATTTTATGTTTATAAATATACTTTAGAACATAATATAACTTACTTTAATAATAAATGTCAATTTACAAAATAACTTATTTTTATAAAAAGGCATGTAAATGAATACACATTAAATAAATATTTATGAATATACAATAGTAGGAAAACACAAAAAAACAACATTGTGTACAATGGATATTTGAAGGATTTGTATAAATGTATTCTGGGAACAAAAGCAATTAAAACAGTAGGTTTTTACACCAGAAAAACAGACTTTATTCTTAGGACATCTTTTATGCAAATCTAAGCTTTTACCTGTTTATTGAAAATCTGATATAAAGTGTATTCTTTTTTATTTGTCTAGTTTTTAAATGCTTGGGAAAAATCATAGACAGTTAGGACTAGATTAACACTACTGCAAAAAAGAAAATTCAACAGAGAATCTTAACAATGAATAAAGAAAGCTTTGCTTCATGTGAAAGTGCAAAAGAAGATTTGGACTGAGCAACAGATTATCATATAGCAATATTGTATTTTATAATGTATTTTAAATGCATTTTTAGGAGATCAAAATTTTAAGATCAAAGGTCAGTATTGGACAAGCCTAACAGAGACAATTACAAATCCCCAAAAATTGCACTGCAGCTATTAAAATGTTTTTTACTCCACCCCATCTGCAAACAGCACTCAAGCTAAGCATGAGTTAAAGGTGTAAACATGTTTCTTAAGCTCTTGCACTCTTAGCTTTAAACAACACAACAGACTAATTGTTTCCTTTAATGTCACTTTTACTTAAATTGAAGCACCAGTCTTAGCGTAAAGCTAAAATATCTCCCTGATACTTCTATTCACAAACCATAACAAAATGTATTTTTTTTTTTTTTTACAAATTTAAACTTTAAAACTTTAAAACCAAAAAACAATAGGACAGATGTTATGAATTAACCTTAGCTGCTTCACAAACACTGCTCAGACTAATAACCTGGGTACTATTTTAACTGCAGTTGGATGACTCAAACTTGTGTCTTTTATGCAGAACATTGCTGTTTAGGACGAAGTCATTTCTGAATTTGTGAGTTTGTTATTATTTAGTAATATCAATTTGCCTTGTGTGATCTATGTTATTGCTTTATATTGTGTATCCTTATGACTTGCATTATATATTTTACACAATAAATACATTTTGTGAAGTATATGACTTTGTATTTTGTTTATTCTTTATCTTAAAAAATGTGGTCCTGTGGTAAAGAGGTTCCTAGGGTTTTAAACACCACCATTAAAAAAATGTATGGGTGATCATAGGGAGTGTAACCTGAAGGTATTTATTTAAAATACCCGCATCATATTCAAACAAAAATTTCTGCTGTATATGCAGGTGGATAATTGGAATAAGCAGGGTGTCTAATGGCTAACACACCCTGTAATTAGAACAATACCAGCTCCATTCACCAGACAAAAAATAACTGCCTCGGGTAATCATTCAGCCCTGTTTTTGCTAACCCTGGGGCTAAATCAATTGGCTAAACAGGCAGCCACCAACTTATTCATATTTCTCAACACTAGTACTTCAACATATCGAACACATAAAGTGCACATAACAGTATTGACGGCTGTGGACTCCTATAAGTTCCTTGGTATAATAATCTCTAAGGACCTGAGATGGGACTGCAACATCAGCACCATCATCAAGAGACCTCAGCAGAGACTGTACTTCCTGCATCAGCTAAGGAAGTTCAACCTGCCCCAGGAGCTAATGGTGCAGTTCTACACTGCCACCATTGAGTCTGTCCTCACCGCATTGCTCACAGTGTGGGGCAGCTCACCTACCAATCACGACACCCACCGACTGCAGCGCATCATCAGGTCTGCAGAGAGGATCATCGGTGTGACGCGACCCACCCTGCCAGATCTACACACCTCCAGAACCAGGAAGCGTGCCGAGTACATTGTCTCTGATGCCTCACACCCTGGACACCACCTGTTCCAGCGTCTCCCCTCAGGGCGGCGTTTTAGCCAACTGAAGATTAAGACCACCTGACTACCCACACGGCATCACTCTTATGAACAGCTGAACACTGCAACACAACATCCAGAATACAGTCTGTTACATACAAACAGGACTGTTACATACAATCCTTATCCAGGTCGTCCCTCTCACGCTGTTCACCGTCTGTACTGAACTTTATTAGTCTGGTGACAGTGTCTAAGAACACATTGTTTCTCCTCATTGACTTATTACTGCTGCACTCAGCACTTTACTGTAATTTGCACATGTAAAGTTTAACAGGTATGTTTATGTGTGTGTTTATGTGAGTAAATGTTTTTTACTTCTGTAATGTTATTGTCAATTTTGTGCACTGTGAACTACTGTAACCTAACACAAATTCCTTGTATGTGTGAGCATACTTGGCCAATAAAGGCTGATTCTGATACTGATCTGTGCATTCCAGACAAACAGTGTATATTTAGACTTGTGTTAGTGTGATTGTGTTTGTGTGAGAGAGAGGAAGAGAACATGTTTGTGAGTGTGTATTTGACAATATGTCATGTGTGTTTGTAACTGACTGTTTGTACGTGTATTAGACATGTTAAATATTTTACCTCATATATCATCTGTGAAAAATATATCAAATGGGAATATACATAAAAGGTAGTGGTAGCTCAGTGGTTAGGGTGTTGGGCTATCAATCAGAAGGTTGGGGGTTCAAATCCCAGGTCGACTTAAGTTATTAATGTGGCTCCTTGAGCAAGACCCTTAACCGTTATTGCTCCATGGTGCTGTTTCAATCCCGTGTTCTGACCCCAAATAATTTGGGATACTTGTGAGTCGCTTTGGATAAAAGCGTCTGCTAAATGTAAATGTAATATCAACAGAGAAGGACAGCAGAGTATGTAGTTCTTAAGTGGGTGTAATTTATACGGCGTTTGGGTTTTTAACGTTCAATCGTCTTTATTGAAATATTGTTAAACGGTGTAGAACTTAAAACTTATTTCAAAAAAATATATTTGACATAAGTAAGGGAGGTTTTCCGGCGACCCCCGTAATTCAACCAATGAGATTCGATTTAGCCTGAGACGTGGGCGTACCATTACTGTGATGTAAGAGTCGACTCCGAATCCAGATCTCTGTTTAGGTGAATCGTGGAGCTTTGATGATTGTTTATGAATTCGTCTTTTAATTGGGTTGAATTAATCCTCACGCATTACAGAGCACGGACATTTTCCGCCCTATTCGAAAGTCAAATCAGGATATCTTTTATTTTGAGAACGCTGACCATCCTGCCACACTTTTAGCATTAGGTTAAATTTTGTTGGCTTAACTCAGTTATTGGTGATTAAAGCTTAAACAAACTATAAATAATTGGAATTTTATAAAATCGTTGGTTATGTAATTTAATCACTTTTTACTTTTTGCATTTTTTAAGTAATCTATTTATCTAAAAGATCCGAACACTGCAACTGGGATGAATCGACTCCATGTCATGCTAAGGACTTTTCAGTGTACAAGTGAACCGACTCTATAGAAACGACTCATAATCTCAGTTCATTGGGTGACAGCTTCTCAGTAGCAATTGTGAACGTAGCGACGTAAAACTCACCGCGAAAGCTTGTCTTTTGTGGATTTGAATTTTGTTCATGACCAGGAAACCAGCAAACCAATAAATAAATGGTGAACTTTAACATACGTGGTTATTTTTCACGCAAAATGATGCTAGCATAATGGCTCATTAACTTGACTAGCAGCTACTTGGTGACGCTGGTACTTTTTATTTTTTAAACAATTATCGGACGTAATTCGGAAGTTGCACTCAAAGACCATCGTTGGATATTTAGATCTGTACCGATTCTGTAAGTATTAACTTTTTATAACCAGAAATATCGATATTAAACTGTTTTAGCATCCAAAAAGTTCATATCAGAAACCGGTGTTGTTTCACAAGTAAGAATAATCATTACAGATCCAATAACCACAGCGCCTGATTATATTTTATTATAATCAATTTCAAACATTAGATATAGTTCCTAAACAGTAAAAAATGGTTAAAGTCACAGCATTGAAATTAAATGTTTGTAAAATTGTTCTACTTCGTGGAATTAGTTTTGGGAAGATCACTTCCTGTTCTTGTGGAACGAATGGCATCACGGTATTAAAATTTAAAATTCTATAAGCCCTTTTACATTTGCAGTGTGGTATGTAGACCTTGATTAATGATTAACATAAATATTTAAATGATTAATAAATATAGTTTTCAGTATGCACCAAGTGTCAAATTTATTATATTATGTTGTTCACATAATCTGCATTTTTTTTAACTCAATGACCATGTGCGTACAATATAACTTTTAAAGTCACCACTGTGCTTAAAATATTGTACAAATCAAACATTAAAATAGCAGCAGTGCTGCTTCAATTTGCATTGTCTACTAAGCACAATCTGTATCTAAATGCATGTGACAATTCAAACTACCAATTGCATTTTAATTTACAAGCTGTTCGGCTTCGGTCTGCCATAATCTGGTGCCATAATCTGGTGCCATAATCGCTCCAACTCAGCCATTCATTGTAAGAGTTTAATATGTTCAAGTTTATTTATATAGCTCTTTTTACAATTATAGTCTCAAATAGCTTTACATTGTTGTAAGCTTTAACATTTATGTTGGGTAGATCAGGTGACTTGTTTAAAACATATTGGATAACCATTTTGTTAAATTTATTTGCTTTGTAGCAAATAAGGTTGTAGTAGGGAGTTGGTTCATTCATTCATTCATTCATTCATTCATTCATTATCTTCCACTTAATCCTCTATGAGGGTCGCGGGGTGGGTTCCCCATGCCCATTCAGGGAAGAACGCCTCGTACGCTGGGCAGAGGCGCCAACCTATCGCTGGGCACACTCACTCACACAGTCACACACACAAACACACACTATATGGGGCAATTTATAGCAATTAATTCACGTTTTATTTGAACCGGGAATCTTCAGCGCTGAGATTGTGCTTAGATTTTTCATTTTCTTATTATTATTAGGGGTTCAAGCATGAAGTGAAAAACTTACTTTTGTAATTTAGTCCTAGGTTTTCCAGTCAAACCCCATGTGCTTGGTATAAAAAAATTCTGAAGAGTGTGCGCTTCAATAATTGTCAAAAAACAATTGGCCTTTTTAACTCAGTCTGCTACATACAGATTAATCTATACATCAAAATTCTAATTCATTCCATCCATCCATTATCTTCCGCTTAATCCTGTACTAGGGTCGCGGTGGGGTTACCCATGCCCATCCAGGAGAGAATGTCTAAGGCGCTGGGCAGATACACCCAGAATAGGGCGCCAATCCATCGCTGGGCACACATTTACTCACACAGCCACACACTCAAACACACAGTATACAGGGCTTATTTAGAGCATTTAATTTACCTTGCCAGTTTAAGCGCCTCCCGCCTCCGGCTACTGCCCGATCCACAACGCACCGAACCCCTATTACTACCCCTCCGAGTACAAGCGGCCGAAATGGGTTTCCTCCGCAGGGTATCTGGGCGCTCCCTTAGAGATAGGGTCAGAAGCTTGGTCATCCGGGAGGGACTCGAAGTTGAGCTGCTACTCCTACGCGTCGAAAGGAGCCAGTTGAGGTGGTTCTGGAATCTAGTAAGGATGCCTCCTAAGCGCCTCCCTAGGGAGGTGTTTCAGGCAAGACCTGCTGGGAGGAGACCTTGGAGAAAAGCCAGGACACGCTGGAAAGATTATATCTTCAGGCTGGCCTGGGAACGCCTCGGAATCCCAACAGTTGAGCTGGTGGAGGTGGCTGGGTAGAGGGACGTCTGGGCCTCTCTGCTTAGGTTGCTGCCCCCGCAACCCGAACCCCGGACAAGCGGAAGATAATGGATGGATGGATGGATAGTAAGTGTTTTTGTGAACTCATCTCTCTCCATTGGCTTCCTGTAGCTGCTTACATTCGGTACAAGCTACAGGACAGTTGCTGGATCTGCCCCCACTTATCTTCAGTCCATCTTTACTAGGTACACACCAACTCGTTCACTACACTCTAGTGATGAATGTCACCTGGTGACTCCAACTCACCGAGGTGCCAATTCTCACTCCATTTTATTCACCACTGCTAAATGGTGAAACGACCTTCCCAACAACATCCGTAAGGCTG
>JAOUQT010095860.1:0-19799 GCA_025769995.1 Xyliphius kryptos | reverse complement strand
TGGGAGGAGATTCTGTCCTCATGCAGAACAATTGAAGCAGATCGCATCCAAAACCTGACAAACTCAATGGACCAGAGAGAGAGAGAGAGAGAGAGAGAGAGAGAAGCTCCTTTGGAACAAGGGGTCCTATGTGCAAATGGAACATCACCTAGAATAAAGTTTGGACTTCTCCAAATATAGAAATGTCATGGTACATTTTAAGCAGTATATTCAAAAATGATATTTAAACTAAAAATGGATGGTTGCTCATCCCATACCTGACTCTGAAGTGCTTGTTGCTGATAAAGAGAGATCCTCGCCTTGGTATGCTCATCTGTCGTGGGACTCAGGGGCTTGGGATCTGACAAGGATCGCTGGACATTCTTCATTGGCCGAGGCAGACTCTGGTGTCTCTGTGGGGATTCAGCCGTATATGACTTTTGTTGCGGTGTGACATGGGCTTTATTAAGTCTCTCACTAGATGAAAATGATGTTTCTATAACACGGTGTGGTGAGGACAGAGGAGATACAGGAGAATACAGCACCTGAGGAGATTTAGGTGGTGGTCTGATCACACTGGACAACGACTCATTGTGAAGGTGGTGCTGCTGGTATCCGATGTCCAAAGGATCTGGTTTCCGTCTCTCAAATTTGGAAACACCGTGCTGTCTGGGATCTGCAGAGCTCATGAGTGCAGTGCTGGAAAATGGGCTGATTGTTGTGGCCACATTGATCTGTGGCATGACCACACCTTGACATTGGGTCTCAGGATCGGTCTGGCAAGCTAGACTCTGTCCCTTCTGTGTTCTCTCTGGACCAGATATGTAGTGAACGATCTCTACTCTGTTGGGATCTGGAACGGTAACATGTATTGCTGGGGAGATCTTCTCCAGCTGATCTATCTCTGTTTGGCAAGAGCAGTCCTGAATGGTCTGGATGGCAATACTGGAGGATCCTGCTTTGGAAGTTGTAGCTGAAGGAACATCAGGTTTAGGGTCAGCACCAGATTCGGAGTGTCTGGAAAACCGAGAGCGCCTCCGTCGGACTGGCTGCTCCCACTCGACCTTATCTTCATCGTCATCTGTCTGTACACTGCAGTCAACACTGCGCCTAGTTCTTCTCCTTCTGGACATGAGATATCTTTCCCCCTCATCTTCATCATCTGTTTGCACACTGCTGTCCGCTATTTTACTGGGTAAAGAAAACATTGTCAATTCACCATCTATGCCATCCTGTAGACGAGGCATGGATCTTTGTTTTCGCATGGATCTAGTGTCTCCTTGGCCCTCATTACTCCTCAAACACATCTCCGATGAGGAGTTTGGCAGGGATCTGGATGACACATGAATATCACCATATTGCATATCTGGGAGCAGGTCTTGTGACTGAATAATTCTTCCAGATTGGTCACAGAGAATAGTAGCTGAAGCCACTGCAGCTGCAGATTTCTGCCGTTTCTGCTCCTCGAGGTGCTGCTGAAGCTGTTGTTGCAGTGATTGTATCTGGTCGAGCTGCTGTTTTTGCTGAGCTAGTTGTTCTCTCTGCAGAACCAACTGATTTTCTCGTTCAGCCTGTTGTTGATGTAAAACCTGATGCTTGATGGTCTGCAGCTCTTGGATTTCCCGTTGCACCAATATATGCTCTTTTTCTCGGTGTCGTTGCAATTCCATGCGTTCCCTTTCCAGCTCCTCCTGGAGACGCATCTGCCTTAGTTTTTCAAACTCTATCCGCTCTCTTTCTAACTGCAATAGCTGCTCGTGTTGGCGATGCAACCTCTCCTCTTCAGGATCCATCTCCTGCTGAGTTCCTCCAAGAGATACATTGCTTGTACTGGTCTTTATTGGAGGTGTTGCCATTGGAACACTGGGGGGTTGTGTGAGCGACTGTGAGCCATGTGGCCGAGATGAACCTTGGGTGTGAAGGTGGCTTTGAGAAAGGTTTAAGGGCTGCGACTGACACTGACCTGCTGGCAAACCCACTTGGGCTGAGCCAGTCATGGTTGAGGAGGGGCCACTTTGTAGGGACATTGCCTGAGTCTGTGCGGCAGATGTCCCAGTAGCAGAAGCGCTTACTGATGACTTACCAAGATAGAGTGGTACTTCCTGCTCTGTTGTAATCGCAACTGGATCACTAGAAGCTGTCGAAACAGGAAGACGACTTGGTGTTGGAAAATGATAAGGTGCCTGTCCTGAAACCGGTGGTGCCACGGGCATTCTGGTAAGGCTAGCAAGTGGCACCGGGGTCATATTCGGTGTAAGGTATGGCCTGTAGACCCCTCTTAATAATGGGCTGAGCACAGATGCTGGCTGAGTCGTAATTGGAACGGTAGATGCAATAGGTGTGTTAATGGTTGAGTAGATCATACCATCAGCGGATCTAATAGCTGATGGATACATTGCTTTAAGACTTGCCTGTCTCGCATTAATTAGACTTGTAATAGCTTGAGAAAGAGGTTTTCCATCTTGTCCATACATAAAGTTTGATCTAAGATTTTGCTGCAGATTCATTCTACCGGATAGACCACCTCCTTGTCCAGGACCCAACTGGAGGAGATCAGGATTGCTGCCATATCTATCCATCGAATGAAGTGCTGCACACATCCTACTAATTTCTCTTGCAGTTGTGGCACTATACTGAGCCAGATTAGACTCCTGAAAGCTTGCCAGATCATGCGAGGAGTACCCATAATCAGTACTGATATTGGACAAAGAGCTGAACCTCCGGATAGGTAAAGATGGAGCTCCCAAGTCACCCTGACGCAGGTCTGTGTAAGAGCCATACTGAAGTCCCATCCCTAGAAATCCTCCCTCATAAATTGGTTTCATTGATCTTAAATCCATGGCCAATTCTCCAGATGACTGTAGATGGGTGTCTGGCTTTGAGGGGTACGGTTGAAGCCCTGCCTCTGTAAGGTTGGTCTCAGACAAGGATGGCTGCAGACGACCAGAAAACGGAAGCGTGTACGACTTTAAAGCATAGTCTTGATACTGAGATCTCTCTTGCCTTGACTCTACAGGTTGATAGAGTTGTGGGGGTGCAGAGGGCGGTCTTGATGGCTCACCCACATTTGTCGTATCATCAGTAACTGTCTTTTTGGAGAATGGACCACTTACACAGCTACCGCCAAACGGCAAATTATAAACCACATCGCAGCAAGCCACTTGATTCTCTTTTTGGATTTGCCCAGTTAGCGCCATAACATCCTGCCCTTCTTCAGGTTTGATCAACTGGGTTAGAGGTGCTCTTTGTGGATGACCATCTAACTGAACCATCATAGCATGAGGCTGGATATCTGAAAAGTTTCCAGCATCAGATATTGGTGGCTTACCCCTGACCTCCAGATGGGCAGTGGTGTTATACATCTCTGATGTTATAGTTGGTGATATTGCACTTACCACCGTGGCAGTGCTGGTCTGACTGACCATCAGCTCTTTCTTTTGTAGAGGCGATTGACTTGATAAGGTTAGCTTTGCAAAGGAAGCGGCCTGCTGCTGTTGGATATTGTGGTGTTGCTGAAGCTGTTGTTCCAAGAGCTGCTGTTGCTGCTGTAACTTTTGCTGTTGCTTAAGTAACTGATGCTGCTGGATACTCAGATCTTCTAGTTTGGCATCAATATTGGGTATGGATGGGTCCATTGGGGGTTGTTTGTTCTGTACAAGGCATACCACTGTTCCCATACCCTGTCCCAAGTCCGTTCTGTTCTGCAAAGGGTCAGCATAAACCACAGGATACTTGGGTTGAGATCTAAACATCGAGGCAGCAACAGTTACACTAACCGTTGTAGCTGTAGAGACAACCATGTGTGGTTGTTCTTGCACGTTTAGATTCATAATTATAGGTTCAATAGTTGTGGAATGGCGAAGCGTGCTCCCATCAGCACCGCCTGAGTACCGTCGAGACTCTGTGGCCATGGATGTTAGGTCCATTCCATGATCCGTCATAATAATCGGAGATGACCTATGAGCTGTTCTTAAATCTGTTACACTTGCACTTTGGAGTTTTTGCCCTTGTTCAACTCTGGAGGTTCCAGGGACTGTAGAAATACGGCACAAGGATATGTTTTCCATCGACAATGATCCCCGACTGTATGTGCCAGCAGAACTTGCCATGCTTGTCCCAACATTGACTCTCTCAACTCTATGACCTCTATAGAAACCATGCCTAGGCGCCTGTTGATGGGGAGGCGTGTCAGGAGGACTTGCGGTTGGTGAATAGGCATCGAATGTTGATTGGTGACTAAATATAGTTGGCGAGGACAATGGGGAGGTGGCAGTATTCACTGTAACTGGTTTTGGCGGACTGGTAGGCTCCGAACCAACTGTTACCATCATAAAAGTAGCATCCTGAGAAGACTGCTGCCTAAAGAGGCGAGGTGAAACAGCCCTATGGGGTGTTTGAGTGGCCTGTGCCATAACAGGCGATAGAGGGCTAGAATATTCAGAAGGACTGAATGTCTGAGTTGAGAATTCAGCCGTTTTTCTGGAAGGAGATCGGCTTGGGCTGTAGGTAGGAGGTGAGGTAGGGGAAAGAGGTGGACTTCCTTTGTAATAGTCATAGGCTTTAGGAACGCGTGGTTCACTTTGTGACTCGTGTGGCTCGTCCCTCACTTGGAATCGGCTTTCTGATGCTCGTCTTCCCTCACGTTGACTATAAGCCTGAGTGATTTCTGCTATTTTGCTGGACACGCTTGAAATACTGGTGGTGGTCATGGTGACAGTGCCCGTTTGGCGCCCATATGAGGAGGACTGAATTGTTGTCATAGTCTGAGTGGTAGTCGTGTGTGGAGTTGTAACGGCATCTCTGGTATATACACCATATGCAGTGATCGTGGTGGCGGCGACTGAAGGTGTGATGGCATTTTTGACGGTATGACTTCTGAGTCGGTCGTTAGGCCCATCTTTAGAAAAGTGTTGAGTTACTCGGACATCAGGGATACGTCCCCCGGTTCCCGTTTCAGAGAATGACACCGGTGCCGAGAGTTGAGTCGGACTGGTGCCAGGCGTCAGAAGGGTGTTGCTCTGCTCCAAGAGTTTAGCAAATGCCGATCCTGTGTCCAGCAGTTGTTTTTCTGCATAGGCAACATCCAGTTCCACCTGATCATCCAACTGTTTGGTAATATTCTGCGAGGTCTGCCGAATTTCTTCATAGATATCATTGATGTCCTCATTTTCATAGCCATTATCATCCTGGTCTATATATTCATACTCATCGTCATATTCCTGCCCATTTCTTCTATCATCTCCCTGAAAAGCTGGAGAAAAAGATTGCTGTTGCTGCTGCTTCTGTTGTTTTTGTAGCATCTCGGCCTTCCTCATCATTTCTTCATAGACCTCCTCTGCACTCTTTAAAGTTTTGCCACTTGAAGTGGTAGTTGTAATGGCAGCATTGGCTGTCATCTCTGGTTTTTCCGTTGGAGAATAAAGTGACATGAACGTAGGCAGGTTGTACTCACTGCCAGACTTGTAAAGCTTAGAAGACATTTCAAAACTTTCCGCCTCAGAGTCAAGAGACGGTGAGTATTCTGAGCAGGAAGACCGATGGAGTTCCTCCATTTCGGCAGCTTGTCTCAACTCCTCTGTTGGGGAGGCATCTTCAATGGGAGAAAGATTGCTCGGCGGAGTCTTGGACCTTTCCCTACGTCTCTGTGCTCTTAATTCCTCCTTATCTCTTTTGGTTTTCCGGGCGGTGCTTCGGATTCTCTGTTGTTCCACCTCCCGCATTTTTTCTTGCTCCCTTAGGAGTTCCTCTTCCTCTCTTAGCTCATCTTCCTCTGATGAATCTTCAATGGTAGGAAGAAGTGGGCCATGTGAGCGGTGTCTGGCCTTCCTCTGTTGTTTTGCCTCCTCAAGGCGTTGTCTCCTGCTTGGACTGCTGTCACTGTCATCCTCCATTGAGGATACAGATGTTGGAGATGTACCTGAATTGTAGCTGGAGGAGGTGGGTGGGACAGTAGAAGAGTACTCTCCTCTTGAGCGCTCCTCTGGCGAACCTGTAAGGCTTTCCATTTCAAGTTCAGGCTCTCTGTCCAGACTTAAGTCATTTTCATTACTCAGCTCGATGTCTCGGCTGTAGCTGTTGGTGTTGTTTAGCTCTATGGTCTTGAATCTCCTTAAACCTCCCTGTGAGCCAATCAGGTCTTCCTCACCTTCCTCAGCAGATCCTTTGTAGATTTCACTGCTGCTTTTGCTTTCCTCCTCAAAACTACTCGAATGGTGCGTCAGTCGGCGCTTTTCTTTTCCCGAGTCACTTAGATGTTTGTGTATCTTTTTGGCCTTTTTATAACCATAGCCTTCGTCCTCCTCTTCATCCTCTTCCATTTCCTCATCATCTTCATTTTCCTCGTCCGCACTCATCTCCATGATCTGCCTTCGCATAAACTCTTCATCAGCAATGTCAGACTGATCAGCTTTTTTCTTTTTCTCTCCTACATCAGGCATCCCTCTGGATTCTCGCTTAGCCCCCCAGTCACCCGGCTCCTCGTCCTCTTCCATGATATCTTCTAAATCTTCATCTGAGTCATATTCTTCAGGACTGATCGATAAAGAATGGGCTCTGTGCTTTCTTTCTCTACTACGCTCCTTGTCCCATGTTCTGTCTTCCTCAGAGAACACCTTGGACTCGAGTAGTGGGCGCATGGAGCTTTCTAGTTTAGTAATCTCAGAGGGGCTTGGTGGTGTTAGGTGACCAGACAGAGCTCTCTCACTCAGTTTTATACTTTCTTCTTGGACGAGGCCAGTAATCTCACTGTGGGAGCTTGATATGCCATCGGAGGAGTAGCCCGTATCACTTAAGCTTTGGGGGCTTCGTGATAGGTCCTGTGTGCTGTTAGTTTTGCTTGTCTCCTGTAAAAAACAAATACATAGAAGAGGTCACACATCAACTCTGTAAATTACTCTGTATATATATTTGTTTGCAAAAAAATTAAAGAAATATTGCGAGATCTCGCAAAACCTTTGGTTAAATATAAAAAGAACTAATGCGAGATCTCGCAAAACTATTATTTGAAAAAAATGGTTATTAAAGGAATGGAAAGGTTGTGCATTTTTGTAATTGAATGACGAATAATAGTCTCCAGTCCTTATTCGGTCCCTCCTCGTTATAATCATTATTGGTTATTTAAGTAATATTTGTTCAGGGGACCCACATGCCTTAAAACAGGACTGCTTATCGTGTGTCATTATCTAAAGCTGTGATGATACGCTGACTTATTACCAGTTGGGCAAAAAGGGGGGTATGCAACCTATGCGGCGTGGTATGTAGTTGCACTCCTGCTTATTACGTTTCTGAATTAATTATATGCCCACCTTGTCTATTTTCATGACCTCTCTTGACCGCAGGAACTGTGCTGTGATTCCCAAATGGCTAAGCGAACAGAACTGCATCGACATATGAATGCTTTGCGAGATCTCGCATAATTTTTTATTATTTTTGCGAGATCTCGCAATATTATTATTTCTTTCCCCTCCATGTCCCTTAAGGGGCTCCGTAAGAATCTACAATGTAAATACAGAAAACGCATTGAATGAGAAGGTGAGTCCAAACTTTTGGCCTGTACTGTTTGTTAGAACTACAAATATTCCAAATAAATTAACATCATCTGTTGCTTTTTTTGCATTTGAAATAAGCCGTCATATCTTAAAATAAATGAATGACGGTAATGTTTAAATACACATTACATTATTTTTATGTATGTGTTACATTAATCATTTATTTGTTATTTTGCTAAACGGGCTAAGTAACTTACAAATAAACGCAGTGATATTTACATCCTGTTGCGTCATTAGGGGGCGGGGTCATTGGCAGCTTTGGACATGCACAGTTCAGTTGCAGTTCGATCGTGGAGCAATGCAGGTCTATCTGAGCATTGAGAGTGTTGTGGAACGAGGCTCACAGACAGAAACTAAAGAACATGTGGGTCTCCAAGAGTCTCCAATAACACCAGAAAAATTTACTAGAATTGTTTCTAGTCGCTTTACAAAAAAAAAAAAAGTCACAAGATGTATGAAAAGTCACTAAATATAGAAACAAAGTCGCTAGGATGGCAATAGTGGAGACAAGTATTTAAGAACATTCAGTAGCCTATTTTAGTGTAAAATGTATCTGTAACTATTCAATTGTTAATTAAAATGCTTAAATGATTTGGAGAGGAAAATAAAAAAAAACTGATTAATTAGATTAATTGTATTGGTTATAGTTTACAAGTTATAATAATCTAAATTTGATTTAGTACTCCAAATGGCTAGAAGTAAAATGTAGGGATTTGTTAGAACTACAGAATGAGTCCAGTTATATTTATAATAGGACATTTGGTTCAGTATGTGATGTGATCTGGTTTGAACCAGGTCAGAAGGTCAGAAGCCATGGCTGGATATTAAAAACATTTTGTATACAAACTGTTTGCATACAATTTAGAATTTTGGAATGTTTAAGCATTTTTTAAATTTGTAATTTTTTAAATAAATTACATCTTTTCTTTCTAAAGCTTACATCATTTTCCATCATTAAGTTATACAACCTAAACTATGTTATGGATTCAGTGGTGGGCCGTCCATTTCACACCTAGGCCTTCGATCTTATTTTGCAGAAATGCAGTAATTGTCCACACTTAAAAAAAAATCACTGACGATAACAAAAAAGGAAACACTCACCCAAAATCCTAATTAAAAATAAAAAAAATCCATCCTCCTTTTTTTCTTTAAGAATTATTTCTATTAAGAAGTCCTTTTTTATTGCCATCAAATCTAGGGCTGAAATTTGAGTTGTATTGCTGTAAGAAGGATTAATTGGCTAAAAATGTTGGCTCATCAAATGTACTCTTTAATCAGGAGGCGTGAATAAGTTGACATAATTAAGCCCAATAGAAGGCTCTGGTAGCGAGGACTCAGAATTTGATTGGTTGAAGCTTCTACACATGCAATCGATGTTAAAATGTGATTGGTTAAATGCTTTAATAAGAAAATACAGGTCTGAGAGAAATTTTATGAAAGGAAGCGGACAGATTTCAAGGACTAAATATAACTAACACCAGTCTGTGATTCAGATATTTTTAGGCTTTCAGAGAAGGCATTAAAGGCCCTGACGGCCCACCACTGTACAGATTATATAATCATCCTGTGTGTTTCCATATTTTATATACATGGAATGAGAACATTATTAGACAACTTGTTGCTCTGTTGTTATTTATACACTCTACTAAGCAAGTTTTCTCTAGATAGGTTTAAATGTGAGTCAATATATGTATGGAACATTTGAGCAAGTTGAGCAACTTTAAATAGAGAATTCTTATGAAAGCCAGACCAGTCTGGCCGGTATTTCAAAAACTGACAACCTTGTGAGATTTTCTCATACTGTGTCAAGAGTTCATGAAGATTGTTGTGATGAAGGGTTAATAAATAAAAGGAAAGCCTATATACTCAAACATTTTGAGCTGGATGTCAATAATCAGTCTGCTGAACAAGCGGGCCACAGACAAACTGCAGCTAAACAGTGGTGCTCCAACTAAAGTACTTGTTATCCTTTAGCAGAATTGGGTTTAAACAGCATCAGTTCGAGTCTTAAGTCTTAAGTGTACGTATAACTGGGTGCAAAATTGAATGCAGCGATGAACAAGCATTGCCTGGTTAGACAAATGCAAATTGTTGTATTCTGATGATGGAAATTTTAGAATTTATTATAAGCATTTTTTCTTTCAAATGTCAACAGTTAAGGCTGGTGGAGGTGAAGTAATAGAGTAGAATGTTTTCTTAAAATTCCATGCGTTTCATTCCATGGAAGGACATTTGGCAAGTGGGTATTAGCTAACACGGTGGTTCAGCGTGCTACAAGGACTGTTTAGTTATAGATTAGTTCCAGGAACATAAAATCCTGGTTTTCAGTCCCTTTATGCATCTCTGAGTTGAGGTCAATAAATCTATTTTGTGACAACTATGAAATGTTATCGTATGTGCATGGGTGAGTATTTCTGCAGAATCATTAAATCTATGCCATAATAAATTGTTAAGGTTTTAAATGTTCTGCTTTCTAATAGCTAAATTACATAGTAAATAATTTAGGAATTACGTTAATTATGTTTTTTCTATTAAAGACAGTGTTGAATATAATATAGTTTATTGACTTGTCAGCAAAACGAGTGCAGATTTAGAACAACATGCTATCCAATAGGCGGCATTTTGGCTCAGTGGTTGGCACGTTCGCCTCTCAGCATTGGGGATTCCTGGTTCAAGTCCCAATCTGGGTGGAGTTTCCATTTTCTCCCCGCGTCTGCATGGGTTTCCTCCGGGTTCTAAGGTTTCCTCCCACAGTCCAAAAACAAGGTAAATTAAATGCTCTAAATTGCCCCCGTATAGTGTGTGAGTGTGTGCCCAGCAATGGATTGGCACCCTGTCCTGGGTGTATCTGCCCAGCGCCCAAGATGTTCCCCCTGGATGGGCATGGGGAACCCCACCGCGAGGAATAATCGGAAGATAATGAATGGATGGATGCTATCCAATACTTATGTTGAAATAGCAGCAATGATTTTGAAATCATCCATCTTTACTGTATAATGATGCCCAGTTAAAAGAATAAATATACTTCTACTAGCTAACCAGAAACTTCAATCCTTCAACGTAAACACATACTGTACATGTTCCAGTGGACAGTGGAGAAACACAGTGCAGTGCAACGATAGCTTCAAAATCCATCGGTTCTGATGGATTTATTGTGAAGTGAAATAAGCATGTGTGCTCTCATGCAAGTGTGCAAAAGCCCACCTGCCGGTGAGTGAGACATTCTCTGCCTTCGCTAGGAGAGCGAGACCAGCGGCGTTGCCGATGTCCATATTCTCCCCGATCTCTCTCGGGTGTGTAGTGTTCCTTCTCAATAGAACTGTGGTGATGGTGGTGATGGTGATGGTGGTGGTGGCGTCGCTCTTTAGCACGGCCACGTTCCTTCTCTTTGGGGGGCAAATCACCTGACTGAGTCGTGGTGCTTAGGTCCGTTCCCAAACCTGTGGTGTTGTAATGACATCAATGACAACAACAAAAAAAGAGTCTTCAAAATTGGCAGTGCAGACTCTGTATAAATTAACTCTACTTACTGCAATATACTTTATCTATATTAACAACAACATCATAGTCTTCTGCAAATATTTAGGCATCCCAGGCAAATTCTATGTTTTATTAACTGTCTTATTGAATATAAGAGCTCACATCCTCCAGCATCGAACAGATCGCTGCACATTTTCATGCAGAATTGCTGTTTCTTTACTTAATTTAGGATTTTTGCACATGAAAACAGACTTAGGCCTGTACAAAAGTATAGAACCATTCGATCTATTTTGTCCAATCATGAAAATTTGTCAAAATTACGTATATTGTTCATAAACATTCTTAGAAAAAATGGCATAATTAAATTTGTTTACAATAAAGTATGTGTAAATGTACTGACGCGTTATGTAAAAAGACATAATGGGTTTATTTTGTAACTGTGACTGCTTTGGTTTGAATATTTTTACTTGTTGCCAAAAATAACTACATTTTTGGACAAAGACCTTTCAATAACAGTGTCTACTACCACCATGACAGAAAAGCATAACCTACAGGCAAAAAAAGAAAAGTGGAAGTTATTAACTCTGTTTGCAAAAATTGTTCCATTATTATAATAGGATTACAGCATTACTACCAGTGATAACTGAAAATGTCGATAACACTTTCTATAAGTACAATATTAATAATGCATAATAATTGCATTCATGAAGCTTTATAAAGTATTCATACAACTTTATAACATTTGTCATAAGCCTTTGTTAATGTAATGTACATAAATGCTCATAATCATAAGCATAAATCGTTATAACAATTGACATAAGGCTTTATAACACAAAGTGACATAATGCATTATAATATGAGCTTATTGAAACATCTGATGTTCAGACATTCATTACTGTACTTGAAGTCTGTAGAAAGCATTTATAAGCTTTTATAAATTTTATTGTATTGCTA
Source organism: Xyliphius kryptos (assembly GCA_025769995.1). NCBI lineage: Eukaryota > Metazoa > Chordata > Actinopteri > Siluriformes > Aspredinidae > Xyliphius > Xyliphius kryptos. Next base: position 7,839 of record JAOUQT010095860.1, on the reverse strand, counting down.
TGCATGCAGGGTTTTTCAAGGAGGTAATTAATGACGACACATTATACCTATGAAGAGAGCTTATAAGCAGATATGAGCACTTATAGTCATTTGACTCCTGGCTCCAATTAGCGCTTAGAAAAGTCTTTAGCCGAGGGGTTCACATACTTTTCCCACCCTGTGGGCACTGGTAATTTTTGCATGTTGTGTTCAATAAAACCATGTAAACATATAACGCTTTGTGTAGTATTAGTTTAAGCACACTGCGTTTGTCTATTGTTGTGACTTAAAGATCAGAACACATTTAACGACCAATTTATGCACAAATCCAAGTACAATCCCAAAGGGTTCACATACGTTTTATTGCAACTGTACATGTGTTTATAATGCATTATGAATACCAGGTTTATGTAAAGTGTTACCAAAATGTTATTTATAAAGCGGTCCTTAATTGCATTCTGACCTGTGTCTGCATCAGTGTAGCGACAAAGCGATCTTTCAGAAGCTCTGTGACTACGATCTCGTCGCCTGTGTCCATGCCTCTGTCCTTCCTCTTGCATCACCCGGTCCATGGCATAGTCTTCTACCCGTGGCCCTCGGCCCAAACGTCCATGGCCGAGTGATGAAGCTGACCGCTTCATTGGACTATTATCTGTTATTATCTGTAAGAAACAGCAGGGAGAGAAAGGACAGGAGAAAAAACGGACAAATAGGAGTTTGCTATACAATTAAATAGCAATGAACACACAGAAGCAGAATGGGGAGCTGAATAAGATTTGCAGCATCTATTTTAAAGAGGCATTGTGTGTGTTTGAGTGTGTGTGTATGTGTGTGTGTGTGTTCATGTTCATACAGAACTGCATAGTGATCACAATGTCCCCATGTGTTTAATGTGGTTGGCTTAATCACACACAGGTATACAGATGCAGCCTCAAACACATTCTTCATGCAATCCCAAGATTCACAAAAGCAGAATAAGAGAACATAAGAACTGGGTATCAGGTGAAAGGAGACACAGAAAACAATTCATGCCATGCTTGTAATCAGCATCTAAACTAAAAACGAGCCCCAAATTCACCTTCTATCAGATTAATATTGTTTAAGCACATTTTACCTCATTTCAAATGTGAAAAATACTTATGTCATTATTTTTAAAAGTAAGACGAGTTAAAGCTCTGACACTTTTAAAATACATTATATTATTTATAAAAAGCAGTATTTAACAAAATATTAATAACTGCACTCTGATTATATGTATGGTCATTATTACAGTTTTTGAAACTCATGTAATTTTGCAATACTTTCACTTTTCTCTGTTTTTACTTATAATAATGTTATCATTTCTGCACAATACTGCAATTAGTGCATTTTGTATATCTACTCAGTTCTACTATCTGCACTTTTGGTTGATGCTAGAAGCATTTAGTTGTGTTGTGCTTGTACAGAACAATGACAATACAGTTGAATTAATCAATCAATCAATCAATCAATCAATCAATCAATCAATTAATAACTGGGTGAAAGTAACAATTAGCATTTATTTAGAATTAAATGAAGCCCCTATTAGCCATGATTCTAAAAAGCATACTGACAATGCTTAATAATCAATGTAAATGTAAAGTTTGTAAACAAATTATAAATGAATTAACCACTGGTCATGTGACTTATATCAATGGTAGAGTACTTACATAAATAAAGCTATAATATGAATTGTGGGGAATGAATGAACACTACCATGCAAGACTCTACATACAGACAGGACCGAGGACAAAATAGTTAGCATAATGAGGTGAACATAGAATTAACTAAGTTGACACATAGAACACATAAGGCAAACAAAAAAAAAAAGGAGTAAAAAAGAAAATATAGTGCAAAATAGCTCCTGGGCCAATCTCAAAGCTGACTGTCATGTAATAAAACACTGCACAACAGTACCTACAGCTATAAGCAATCTTAAAAAACAAAATAAATGGGTGGGCTGGGGGGCACGTCTTCTTAGTGATGATTACTTAAAGGGATTATGGAAACCAGTCAATCGAGAACTAAACTGGAAATGAAATATTCTAGGCTGGGTGGCACGGTGGCTTAGCAGTTAGCATAATGGCCTCTCAGTGCTGGGCATTCCTGGTTCAAATCCCAATCTGGATGGAGTTTCCATGTTCTCCCCGATTCTGCGTGGGTTTTCTCCGGTTTCCCCACACATTCCAAAAACATACATTCAAGGTAAATTGACTGCTTTAAATTGTCCCATATAGTATGAGAGTGAGTGTGTGCCTGGTGATCGATTGGTGCCCTGTCCTGGGTGTATCTGCTCAGACATTTTGCCCAGGACGGGTATGGGGAACCCCACCACGACCCTCATAGAGGACTAAGCAGACGATAATGAATGAATACTCTATGCTGCCTCAACAGAGTGAACCTAGTAAGGAAAGTGTCTCCAAATGTTAAATACAACGCCTTTGTGCATTGTGGACCAGAAGTCTACCATCAGGGGTCACTATCCACTAGTCTAGCTTATTAGATGTTTAGATCAAATCCTCACAGTAATGATTTGATCAACCACTGGGTAGTAAATTTCACAAACACCAAGGCGTTAAAACACAATTTAAACATTGATTTTACATTGTGTAAGTATACGAAATACACTTTTTTTTTCGATTTCCTGACCTTAACCACACAATATATATTTTGGGTGCACTTTAAATATGGGGGGATGACACAGTGGGGTAGTAAGCAAGTCCACATCTCAGGGTAATCTGAGTAGAGTTTCCATGTTCTCTCCATGTCTGCGTGGGTTTTGCTCTGGGTTCTCCAGTTTACTTCCACAGTTCAAAAGTATGGATTAAAATGAACTGACTGCTCTAAATTGCCCCCATATAGTGTGTGTGTGTGTATGTCTCTGTGTGAGGGAATGTGTCCCACAAAGGACTGATGCCCTGTCATGGGTGTATCTACCCAGCAACAAAAACATACTACCCTGTATTGGCATGGGGGGAAACCCCTCGAGACCCTAGTCCCTTGTATGGGATTTAGAGGTCAAGATAATGAGATGAGATGAAAAATTAGGTGAAAAGCAAGATTTTTTATTTACCACCACAGCCTGACATCCCACTAAACCCTCACAAGTTTCCACAGTAGCAATTTAAATATTATTAACTCTTTTAAAACAATGAAATCTGATGCAACTTCATTTGGTTTTCAAGTTGGTTGGCCAGGTGTTCACATACTAATGGACAGACATTGTACTTTTTGAATATTGAATTTACTTCATCATTTGAGTCATAAGTTTTGTCTTAGTTACTAGAGTTAATCGATTTTTCCTTACTGTTAATTTGTACATTACTTAAATGCGTATGCACCCAAAAAACAGTGTGAGATGCTAACATCTGATTGGTTAGCAGATCAACTATAGTATAACTGATGCTAACATTGAACTGCTCTTAGTTTTTTGAAAAGTTCAATCATTTAGTGGAAAAAAGTCCATCAACAATCTATCAGCGGCAGTTGTTTAACATAATCGCACACAGCTTTTTGGGCACACTAATTTGGTTGGCGCCAGAACACAAGGTTGGCCATACAGCCCCCTGGAGAAATTAGGCTTAGGGTCTTGCTCATGGACCCACATTGGTAACTTCAGTAGACCTTGGATTTGAAACCTAAACACTAAGCTCACACACCCTCAAGTGATGACAAGCCATACAAATCATGATTCATTTATGATCTTCACGTCATGTGTTATTTATCACACCCTCATCTGTATCTTCAGCAAAACAAGACACACTTGCTTTGAAGTTAGAACTTGTACTTTTTATAAACAGTACATGTGCACATGCATTAATGGGCCTAGTAGACAGGCAGACGGACAAAAAAACAGACAAAAATGACAACTATAGCCATAACATTAAAGAAAAAGGAGGCAGAAAAGGAGGAGCTTTCTATTCAATGCATGATTCTAATGTCATATTTTCCAATTTGCGGTCTGACCTCCAGAAATATCATTTAAAATGTTTACATAATTTACAGTTTCATTAATTATTGTAATTTCATGAATTGGTAATTATAAACATATATTAAGCGTAGCAGTGGGATTTTAAAAAGGGGGTACACGTCAAGTCTTTAAGTAAATTCTGGATGTTAATAAGACAGCATTTAATATTGGTTTAATTTAAGAGACGGGAAGGAACAGAAAAGCTCATGTCAAGGTGAATGGAAGCATATTAATTTGGAATTACTTTTATTTTATTAACATTTATTTCTTTTTAGATCTCATTAACCTCTGGTTTTTTTTCCATTTCCGTATAACAATTTGTAAAATGCATTATAATTAATTTATGTAAAGTTTTATTTATCTGACAAATACACAAAGAACAATTCTAATGTTTTACTGATTAACTTATTTTTTTATCTTGTTTATTTTGTAAGTATAAAGAGACTCTGGAAAGAAGATTTAAATTAATAGTACAAAGTCAACTGTTTAAGTTATTTTAAAACAGAGCAAGTTGTACAAACTTTTTTGCCCATTTGTTTACTGAAACACCCCATATTGTTTTAACTAAACCTACACAAAATAATTAGGCCAGAATAAAGGTATTTAATTCATTCATTCATTAACTCCCACTTATTCCTTTATGAGGGTCGCGGGGGGGGTTCCCCATGCCCATCCAGGGGACAACGTCTCGGGCGCTGTGCAGATACACCCAGGACAGGGCGCCAATCCATCACTGGGTACACACACACATACACACACTATACAGGGCAATTTAGAGCATTCAGTTTGCCTTCATGTTTTTGGAATGTGGGAGGAAACCGGAGAACCCGCAGGAAACCCACGCAGACATGGGGAGAACATGAAAACTCCACCCAGATTGGGATTCGAACCGGGAATCCCCAGCGCTGAAAGGCGAATGTGCTAACCACTAAGCCACTGTGCCGCCCAGGTATTTAATTAATTTACTTATTTTCTTCTAATTTGTTAGATTCAGTTAAAAAATTGTTATTGTGCAAAAGTTTGATCGCTGTTCAGGACAATATGGTAGCTTTTTAAAAATGACATAATTAAAACAGATCAATAAGTATAGTACTTTGGGGAAAATTGGGCAATTTAAACTGAGCAAGAACAATAATAATAATACGGAAAGAGGGAACATACACTGAGGTTATTTCCTCGATGCCTGCCTCTCCTTCTTGGCTGCTGCTAAAAACAAATAGAGCCACAATGGCAGCACACAGATGATACAGCAAACAAAGTGCACATAGACACCACAAAGACAGACACACATATCCACAAGAATGACAAATAAAAACAAGGATTGATGTTTTCATTCATTTAAAGAAGAGGGAGACCGGGAAAAGAGAAGGATTTAAAATAAAAAAGTAAATAAGAGTGAAAAAGATAAAGGGCAAGAAAAAAAGAGAAAAAGATACCAGTTAGAAAAAGTCATAAAAGGGAAAAACACTTACCACAGTAACACATACACGCACGCACACACGCGCACACACTCTCACACACACAGAGAAAGTGAGAGGCCCAGATACAGTGAAAAAACACAATGGCATCACCATTAACATGGAAACATGGGATGATTATGGGATGTTCTCTTGTATTATACTATGTTGCAGACAAATACTAAACACAGGACCACAACATTTACATTAACACTGCAAAACACACATTGGATCTTTCACACTGTTGACATTGTGGCACAAAGGCTAGATATAGCACATACATACAGATATACCAATTACTGTTGCAACATTGAACATGCAACATGAACACATTGTGCTTAAGTAGATTTCAAATTTTGTATTCATGAAATACAAACATAGTCCTTAAGACATGGTATTATTAAAAAAATTGATATTACAAAATATCAAACAATACAAAAATATGCTACATAAATATTAAGACCAACGATCATGTTTGTAGTTTAGGGCTGAATTCAGAGTATGTGTGCTAAGTATAATGTTGTTCCTTTAAGAAACTTAATATCTAGCTAATTGTAACAAGATGTAACAAGCTTTTCCTAAAACATAAATATGTATTTCATTATTTTTTTCCAAGTGTATTTATTACAGTATCAGTAGCTTACAGTATAAGAAGTACCATACAGGTTTATTATTTGTGCATACCATAATATTTAACGGTAAAACTATTTAAAATGTTTTAAATATGTCAAAACTCTTTCTTATAGGAATTCTTATATAAAAATATAGTTTTATAGTCAAATTATAAAAAGATTAATAAAATGGAAAAAATTATGCCAATAAAGTTCGAAAAACTGTCATGCCACTGTGTCTCATGGGTTTGAGAAAACTTTGGGAATCATCATAAATTGTAACTCAAAACTGTACATTGTAGAGAAAAGGTCATTGTGGCAGAAGCACAGTGGTGCTGGGGAAGAAGGCGGAGCTGTCAGTAATGAACTTTGATAATGGATCATTTCTGCACCTGACGGGGCTCTGTCTGATGAATGTGTGTGCCCTTTATAACTGGGACATCACATGCGGCAGGGAGACAACAATCTGGCAACATGCTGCAAGACTCAGCCAGCACATATATTTTAATGTATGTTAAATATACAATGTTAAATATATCAGTCCTGAGCTTGATGTTTAATGCAGTCTAAAAGGTTTTTGGACTAGTGATTGCAAGATTAATGTGTGAATTCCCAACACTTAAAAACCGCATCTCTGAAAACAGCCCTAAAAGAATTTATATCATTGTTCATCTATGCCAGATGCCAAACCAGATGTGAAACAAGTAAAAGTTCACAGAAAGATTTGATGAGAAAGAAGATGTAAAGAGAATCTGAAGATTGTACTTCAGCACTGCAGTGATGTTCTGTGCTTCTGTGCAGCAACTGCCTTCTTTAAATCCCACCAAAGATGTTCAATCGGGTTTAGATATGGTGACCGAGAAGGCCACTCCAGAATCTTCTTCTCAACCAAGCTTTGGTTGACTTGAAGTTATGCTTGGGATCATTCTCTTGGAGAAATTTCAATGATTTCCAAGGTTTCATCAGTCCATAGAACTGGTTACAGAATTTTTGAGAGACAGTTCTACGGACTGACAAAATCAATCTGGAACTGTTTGGACAAATGGACCAGCATGCTAATCTGGCGTGCGAAAGACAAGGCTTATGACCAGAAGAATAGCATCCCCACAGTCCAGCAGAAAGGTTGGTTACTGACAGTTCCTGCTGCAGAAAAACAACTACACATCATCAGTCTTGATTGTGTACCTGGCATCATGGATTCTTATTCCATCTGTTCACAAATTACAACTTGGCAATCAATGGACATTCCTGCAATACAATGATTCCACGCACACCTCTAGGTCAACCAAAGGTTGGTTAAGAAAAAAATCCTGGAGTGGGATTTAAGGAAGGCAGTTGCAGCCTGGAGGCTGTCAAACATAATTGAACTAAAGGCTTTTGCACATGAAAAATGGGCCAAGAGTCCAATTGAAAGGTTTAAAAGGCTTGTTAGTACTTACTAAAAATGTTCATTGGAAGTTATTCAAGTTAAGGAATTCTCCTCAAAGTAATAAAGCAGGGTGTTAAATAATAATGCACATGCACGTGTTCATTTAATTTTTCATTGAAACTTCAACTTTAAGTCAACTGTTTCAACTAAAAATATGTATTAATAAATACTTTTCTTTGTTTAATGTGTTTTTTTTGTTATTTATTTTTATTATCTTTTATCCACAACTCTATGATGTCTTTGGAGAAAAGGAGGTTGAATATTTCTATTTGCAACGGTATATATGTATATATAAAAATGCTAAAAAAAATAAAGGGAACACTTAAACAACACAATGTAACTCCAAGTAAACCACACTTCTGTGAAACCAACCTG
>JAOUQT010095765.1:0-19804 GCA_025769995.1 Xyliphius kryptos | reverse complement strand
AGAAGCTCCTTTAGAACAAGGGGTCCTATGTGCAAATGGAACATCACCTAGAATAAAGTTTGGACTTGAAAACGGTTGGATTTCAGTTTGTAAGAACCTGCTAATGCTTATAATATCACACAGGAACAGTTTTTTGTTTTTTATAAAAATGAAAAGGTTGAAAGGCAGAATCATTTGGAACATGACTTTTGAGGGTTTTATTTTTTTAAATATACTGTTATCGTGGGAAAGCTTTCAGTTGTACTCTAATAGTTGATGCCTGGAAAATTACAATGACTGCAATGACTCTACCCGCGCACCAATCGCTAAACGCCAAGCACCTTGCATCCTCCGTTTCCCTTTAGCCGTGCACCAATCAATATAGAGATGACACACACGAAGTGCCTTTACATTATAGATTATATTATTTAATTGATAAACAGAACAAATTTAGCATTAAATAATTCATAAAAATCAGTTAATACAGTCTAATCATATTGATGATAAATATACTATAATTTATAACTGTATTAATAGTTCTTTGCAGGTTCTCCAGTTTCCTCCCATATTTAAAGAAATGCTGAGTAATCTGAAGACAATAAGTCGTCCTGTTATGGGTGATTCTTATCAGTGCCCTCATGCCGGTAGTAAGACAGAGGGCGTTAAGAAGAGAATAAGGGTAATTTGCGCCGTTTGTGGTGCCCCTCCAATGGGGAGGAGAAAAGGAAACACACCTCACGTTAACTCTGGAGTGTTAAAGCATCAGAAACCGGGTCTTTAAAACCAAATGTAAAATGTTGATGCTACATCAGTGACATCGTCCTCCAGAATTTGTCCTCACGATGATCAAAAGTTTGTACGTTGCTCTTCTGTTGTTTATTCTCCACATGTACATCATCCTCGTGTTACTGTGTGCAGATGAAAAGTCAGAAGTTAAAGATTTCCGCTCTGATCCTCCTGGAAAGATCAAGCTTCCTGGCATGTTCAAACCTCCCCCCCCACCGATAAAGGACAAACCACCAAAGCTTCCACCCAAGTAAGTCATCACTTTTAACCATCCATTCTGCGAAACACACACTGTAGTAAAGAGAGCACACACATTTTGTCCTTATCTAAATCATCTGCAGGGACTTATAATAAAGCAATAAGGTACTAGAGGGGGGCGGCACGGCGGCATAGTGGTTAGCACGTTCTCCTCTCAGCGCTGGGGATTCCTGGTTCAAATCCCGATCTGGGTGGAGCTTCCATGTCCTCCCCGTGTCTGCGTGGGTTTTCTCCGGGTTCTCCGGTTTTCTCCCACAGTCCAAAATCATGGATTCCATGTAAATTGAATGCTCTAAATTTCCCTGTATAGTGTGTGTATGTGTGTGTGTTTGTGAGTGAGTGTGTACCCAGCGATAGATTGGCGTCCTGTCCTGGCTGTATCTGTCCAGCGCCCGAGATGTTCTCCCCAGGATGGGCATGAGGAACCCCACTGTGACCCTCATAAAGGAATAAGCGGAAGATAATGGATGGTACAAGAGGGCATGAAATTATCTTTATATCTATAAAAGGCAAAGCCATCACTCACTCATCACTAATTCTCTCACTTCCTGAGTCCCTACAAGGCAGAAATTTGGTGTCGTGATTCCCAATCATGTCCTTGAAAAAATTACCTGCTTCACACGTTCTTTAATTTGATGGTTCACTCGATATTGCGATCGAATGCAAGACCCCTTCAGTGTCACATTGGGGTCTTGAGTTCCTACAAGGCTGAAATTTGTCTACTATGTCTTTTGAAAAAACGGCGTTCTTGCTTTACGATGTTGGATTGTTCATTCGCTATCGCAATCGAACGCAACCCTTTGGATGGATTGAGGTATTGGCGGGTACCTACAAAGCTGAAACTTGGCTGCGTTATTCTTTATCGTGTCCTTGGAAAATCTACTGATATATTTATGCAACAATGCAAGCGCGTGGACAACTTGGACACAACTCACAAATTTATTTTAGATTTTTAATACGTTTATTTAAAATATATAAACTCCAAAGCCATCACTCGTGTGCCAATAAGTATAAACCAAGCGCCTCACTTCTTTCCCTTCACCCTACCTGTGCCCCAATAGCTATACTTCAAGCGCCTTACGTCTTCCCCTCCCCTCTACCCGCGTGCCACTGGCTTTACGCCAAGCAACTTGTGTCTTCCCTTTCACTCTACCTGGGCGCCAATCCCTCAATACTCCAAGCGCCTTGCGTCCTCCCCTCTAGTCACGCTAATTTGAAATTTATAAACCTCAATCAAAAACAACTGCCTTACAACTTCCACATTATCAAGCACCAAGCATCTTACACTTCCCTCTACCCACGCGGCAATTGCTATACGTGCAGCACTGCTATTCCGGTAGTTGTGAATAAACCACGGGCAAGAGGTGTTATTAGGCACGACACAAAGTTCCCGTGATTTATTCAAAATAATGCACAACCTCGAGAACCTTATTGCTTTTGTAAAACGCTTACTAACACAATATAATTAAAAAAAACATGGTTTGATTTATAAATGCATTGACTAAAAGCAAAATCGCTAGTGAACACGCCTTCCGCGACATAATCCGTAAGTAAAAGATTCCCGGTCAAATACTGCTGTCTGGTGGCCAAATTACAGAAGTTTATGAAAAATTACAGAAATTACAGCAGTTTGTGAAAAAGTTCTGGGGAACAATATATTTTACATCACACATTTATATGAATGTGAAGCGCTCAGTGGTGTGGGTTATTGTGAACAATGTCACGGCTAGACCAGCAGCTCAGCTAATCAGATTTAAGGACCGGAACTATCAGTTTTGTGATTCACAATAAACAAAAGCTCAGCTGTCAGTCAGTGGCTCCAACTAAGCGAACCGGTTTACGGAGTGTGAATCACAAGGAGTGTAAACACACTGCACCCTCCATTGTGACATTTCCAACAAACTGCCTCAGGGAAAGATTATGATTTGGGTTATCATGCAAATAATTTCATGTTTGAAGAATTTTTGGGCGCAGGGCAGATACACCCAGGACGGGGTGCCAATCCATCGCTGGGCACACTCACTAACACCCAAACACACACTATACGGGGCAATTTAGAGCATTTAATTTACCTTGAATCCATGTTTTTGGACTGTGGGAGGAAATCAAAGGACACGGAGGAACCCTACAGGGACACGGAGAGGACATATTATTACAATACAAGGCAATCCATTCATCCATTTTCTTCCGCTTATTCCACTATTAGGGTCATGGTGGGGTACCCCATGCAAGAGAGAATGTTTCGAGCGCTGGGCAGATACACCCAGGACGGGGTGCCAATCCATCGCTGGGCACTCACACACACACACACACAAACACACATTAGACAGGGCAATTTGGAGCATTCAATTTACCTGGAATCCATGTTTTTTGGACTGTGGGAGAAAACCAGCAGAACCGGAGAAAACCCATGCAGACACGGGGAGAACATGTAAACTTCACCCAGATCGGGGTTCAAACCAGAAACCCCCAGTGCTGAGAGGCGGATGTGTTCACCACGACGCCACTGTGCCATCCCCCCCAAAAAAAAACACTATTATTTTGATGATCTGCACTGAATGCTGTTAGCCAGGTGGGAGGAGTCTGGACAGTGGCTGCTGATGCTAATTCTTAAGCAGGCTTGCAAATGATCGTCAGTGAGGGGGCACCGATATCTGGACGTTAGGTTATTATTTATATGTGGGGAAAATTCACATGAGTATGATTTACATGAGTAGGTTGATCCAAACTTTAAATATGTGACACATTTTTGTTTGTATGGATACTTTTCTTTAGCCAGCACATTCTAAAACTGCCCAGTAGAAACGCTTGATGTCATCTGAATGTCCCCTTCACCTTATTCCATATACTCACCAAACAGCGTCTATGCAGAGCTCACGCCTGAATACAACACGCAACTTTTGTCGACACATCCATCACTGCAGCGACTGTGGCAGGGGAGCGTGAATGTGAATGGTGTGTGTGCACGTGGAAAACAGTGCTGATAAGCACATTTTAAAGTCCTTTGGAGTGATCCACAGTGATCTACCAACGTGCACGTATCAGTCACGCCTGGTTTATATAGCTTTTCCAATTGTTGAATGTACACATGCATAAATAGTCTGTACATGGAGGTTGTACACTTTTGATACCGCCCCCGTCTCAATGAGAATGATGACCCACTGAACCTTGGTCCTCACAAGGTTTCTTCCTATGAAACAACATATCGAGGAGTTTTTCTTGCCGCTGTCGCCTTGGCTTGCTCTTTTACATTTACATTTGGTCATTTAGCAGACGCTTTTATCCAAAGCGACTTACAGGTATCCCGCTTGTTGGTTGGGGTCAGAACACAGGGTCACATACAGAATCTCTGGAGCAATGAGGGTTAAGGGTGTCGCTCAAGAACCCACAATGGTATCCCCAGTGGATCTGGGATTTAAACCCACAATCCTTATATCGTTAGCCCAGCACTTAAACCACTGAGCTACCACACCCCACAGATATGGGTGTTCAGGCTCAGATCACTAAAAACCTCTAAATGAATAAAATAAATAAATTACTTGAACTTACGTCATGTGTAAATTTTAATTTGATTAAAGCGCGTTATTTAATGGTCCTCTTTAACTTCAGCATCCTTTATGAATCTCTGCGATCTCTGGGGGAAGAAAAACAATGTTTCCTCGGATGTAAATGAATCTACAGTTTGTTCATGTGAGATGACTCATGAGTCATATGTTTCAGTGAAATGACTCAGAGCTGGAAGTAAAACCAGCTGTAAATAAACCTGCTCTGTTCGGAGTGTGATCTGCTGACCTCGGGTTGTTTTTCCGTTTCAGGCCGAGTGATGATCAGACTCCTGTCTCTCCCAAACCCACGGACAGTAAACCCAAGGAGTCGGATCAGTTCGACGGGGTGGACGTTTCGTCCTCTAAACTCTGCCATCCCACAGCCAACCGAGCCAAACCCCCGCAGAGGAGACCACCCTCAGGCGCACATGTAGGTTCATTTAATCCCTTCATTTAAAACCTAGTCACGTCAAGTGTACCCTCAAACCAGAGGACCTACACACTCTCTAAGTATCTGACTCGGTTTCATCCTCTGAAGGTTATGTCACTTTGGGTTAAAGGGTCTGTAAAATGTACACGTTTACATTCTATACAGCACCAAAGAAAAACAAAAAACATCTGCTTGAGGAACCAAAGACTTTTCATCGCTGTGAAACAGGAGGTTCTCCACCTTCTCCTTACTGATGCAGCATGATGGAAACATCCATCTATCCATACATCCATTATCTTCTGCCCAGACCTCTGCGAGGTTCGTGGTGCCCATCCAGGGGAGAACATCTCGGGCGCTGGGCATAGATTGTACACCCAGTACAGGGCGCCAATCTATCGCTGGGCACACACTCACTCACACATCCACACAAACACACTTTACAGGGAAATTTAGAGCATTCAATTTACCTGGAATCCATGTTTTTGGACTGTGGGAGGAAACTGGAGAACCCGGAGAAAACCCTTGTGAACACGGGGAGGACATGAAAACTTCACCCAGATCGGGATTCGAACCGGGAACCCCCAGCGCTGAGAGGTGACAGGCTAACCACTAAGCCCTATGTTCTGTACATCACCAAAGAAAAACAAAAAACATCTGTTTAAAGAAACAAAGACTTTTCATCATTGGAGGCAGCAACATTGCTGTGAAACAGCAGGTTCTCCACCTTCTCCTTACTGATGCAGCATGATGGAAACATCTAAATGTTTAAAACAATAATTTAAAAGTGTAATTGAGCAAAGTAGGGAAAATAAGGTCGCGTCAAACCCAAACCGTTATCTATACCCTATAAACGCCAGCACACGCCTTGACTCGCTGACTCATCACTAATTCTCTCACTTCCCGAGTCCCTACAAGGCTAAAATTTGGCGTCGTGATTCCCAATCATGTCCTTAAACAAGTTAACTGCTTCGCATGTTCTTAAATTTGATGGTTTGTTCGATATTGCAATCAAATGCAAGACCTTTCCAGTGTCACATTGGGGTCTTGGCGAGTACCTACAAGGCTGAAACTTGGCACCGTGACTGCCTACCATGTCCTTTGGAAAAACAGGTTCATACCTCTTACATTCGATGGTACGAATGCCAGACCCCACCAGTGTCCTATCAGGTTCTTCCCAAGTACCTACAAATCTGAAACGTGGCTCCATCATTCCCTACAACATTATACAGTATATTAATAAGAACCTTCACTATAATCTATACCTTTAAACGCCAAAGTCCTCACTGACTCATCACTAATTCTCTCACTTCACAAATATCTACATGGCTAAAATTTGGCATCGTGGTTCTTAATCATGTCCTTAGACAAACAAAGTACTTCTTACCTTCCTATGTTTAATGGTTCATTCGATATTGCTATTGACCGCAAGTCAAGTGACCAGTGTCACATCAGGGTCTACCCGAGTACCTACAAGGCTAAAACTTTGCACCTACCATGTCCTTTGAAAAACTAACAGGTTCTCGCTTTCCTACATTCATTTGTTCACCATCGCCATCCAACGCGACACCTCGGATGGGTTTTGGCGAGGACCTACAAAGCTGAAACTCCATTATTCCCCAGCATGTCCTTAGTTAACCTGCTAATAAATTTACGTTGGCTACAGATGTTTGACCATATATATATATATATACTGTATATATATATATATATATATACAAGAGCACGTGTGAGGTCAGACACTGATGTTGGATCAGAGGATCTCAGTTCTGGTTCATCTCAAAGGTGTTGGATGGGGTTGAGGTAAGAACTGTGTGTAGATCAGACGAGATCCTCACAAGATTCTTTTGTATTTCTAGGTAGACTAGCGGAATATCCGTGCTGCGCTACGGTGGAGAACCTGATAATGTGAAAGTTTAAAGACAGATATTTTTGAGTGAGTGATGGCTTTGGAGTTGACATATTTCAAATTTTCATTAACATAGAGTGAGGTTTGGGGCGATTAAACATCTGGAATAAATATATAGTGCGAGTTGTGACTACAGTGTCCACGCGGTTACTTTTTTTTTACGGGAATTTATCAGTAGGTTTTCCAAGGACACGATAAGGAATGACGGAGCCAAGTTTCAGCTTTGTAGGTACTCACCAAGACCTCAATCCATCCGAGGTGTTGTGTTTGAAGGTGAGAACCAGTTTTAGCCTTGTGGATCCTCTGGAAGACCCCCGATGTGACACTGGAGTGGTCTTGTTGTCGATGGCGATATCAAACAAACCATCAAACGTAGGAAGGTGATGAGTATTTAGTTTTTTTAAGGACATGATGGGGAATGTCCAAGGTCAATGAGATCATGGTAGGTGTTGCGTTCGATGGCGATACCGAACAAACAATAGAACGTAAGAAAATGAGAACCCGTTTTTCCAAACACATGGAATGTAAACACGGTGCCAAGTTTTAGGCTTGTAGGTCTTCAGGAACTGGGAGCATTAGTGATGAGGAGTCAGTCAGTGAGGGCTTTGGTGTTTATGGGTATAAGATGGATCAATCAATCTGATTATGAATCCCAGATGTAATCCATAATTTTACATGCTTTGATGTCGAGACTTCTGGAGTCTTTTTTTATGAAAATAAATAAAATAAATACTGAATTGTGTTTCTCTGAAGGTTTCTGCTGATTCTCATGAGAAGGAAACATCAGCAGAAGTTGATGGAGCCAAAAAACCTGCCGTTTTACTCAAGGTTTGAAAATCTTTACCTATTACAACAGAAATGCCTGAAAATAATAACAATGATGATGATGATGATGATGATACGGTGGCTTAGTGGTTAGCACATTCGCCTCTCAGCGCTTGAATCCCAATCTGGGTGGAGTTTACATGTTCTCCCTGTGTCTGCAAGGGTTTCCTCCAGGTTCTTCGGTTTTCTCCCACATTCCAAATTGAATGCTCTAAATTGCCCTGTATAGTGTGTATGTGTGTGTGTGTGTGTGTGTGGATGTGTGAGCGAGTGTGTGTCCAGCGATGGATTGGCGCCCTGTCCCCCCTCCACCCCCCAAGAGCAAGTTTAAAAGCAAACCAGAGCAGATCTTTGCTCTGTAGATCTCCTCTGAATCGTACCATTGGGTCTGATCTGCTTCTGCATTAATAACCATCTAAATAACCTGATTCACAGGTATCAGATAATCACCATCCCGCAGCCGTAGAGGCGAGTCCATCAGCCCCGCGGCCGTCGGAAACTCAAACGGAGGAGAAGCCGAGTCTGGAGAAGGTTCTATCCGAACTAAAGGAACTGCGCATGACAATGGAACTTTTTAAAACTCAGCATGAGTGAGTTCAGAAAAATTCATTATTAAATAATTTGGAATAAATAATGTTTTTAAACTCGACCTTTTGTCAAACAGAACAGACATGAAAGAACTTAAGGACGAGCTGCAGGAGGAGAGAACCAGGCGCTCGAAACTACAGGTAGATCAGATCTTCAGCATTAAAGCCGAATCAATTCAAATAAATGTTACTGATTTTTATTAATAATAATATAAAATGAAATTAAAACATTAATAACACTTTATTATATTAGAATAATAATTTCTGAACACACATTTGAAACGTAAAACTTTAAATGGCACCGTGTTTCATTATCGTAGTTTATTACATACTTCGTTTTTTTTAATAATTATTGTATTAATAGTAAGATGATGCATTGAATTTACAAATTTCGTCTAATTAAGGTAAGTTAAGGTCTTTATATGACATTTACATTTGTTTATTTAGCCGACACATACATCAAAAGTGACTTACAAACATCCCACTTAATAGTTGGGGTCAGAACACAGGGTCACATACAGAATCCCTGGAGCAATGAGGGTTAAGACTCTTGCTGGGATTTGAACCTGGGATTTGAACCCACAACCCTGAGATTGCCAGCCCAACATTCTAACCACTGAGCTTCCACACCCAGTTAAGGATAAAGCGGCTACACTGTAGTATCATCAAAACTGAACACTATCCAGTTTGGCTGCCATTCATTTTTTCTTTAAAAAAATTGATTGTGGAAAAGATGTGTTTTCAGATGTTTCTTAAAAATGCTGAGGGACTCAACTTACAGACAAAGTTGGTAAGATGGTTCCACCATTTGGTGAACAATCCGGACTGAGAATTCACACCACGGTGAGGTTGAATTATCAACAATCTCACGACCGAGTCGGTTGGAAAGAGTGTAAGGGTTACAGACCGAGTCATTTTGAGAGATTGTGGGGGTTACGGAGTGAGTCGGTTGGAGAGATTGTGGGGGTTACAGAGCGAGTTGATTGGAGAGATTGTGGAGGTTACGGACTGAGTCCTTTGAAAAGATTGTGGGGGTTACGGACTGAGTCGGCTGGAGAGATTATGGAGGATACGGACCAAGTCCTTTGGAGAGATTGTGGAGGTTCTGGACTGAGTCGGTTGGAGAGATTGTGGAGGTTCTGGACTGAGTCGGTTGGAGAGATTGTGGAGGTTACGGACCGAGTCGGTTGGAGAGATTGTGAAGGTTCTGGACTGAGTCGGTTGGAGAGATTGTGGAGGTTACGGACCGAGTCATTTGGAGAGATTGTGGAGGTTCTGGACTGAGTCGGTTGGAGAGATTGTGGAGGTTCTGGACCGAGTCGGTTGGAGAGATTGTGGGGGTTCTGAACTGAGTCGGTTGGAGAGATTGTGGAGGTTTGGGGCCGAGTCGGCTGGAGAGATTGTGGAGGTTCTGGACTGAGTTGGTTGAAGAGATTGTGGAGGTTCTGGACCAAGTCGGTTAGAGAGATGGTGGAGGTTTGGGACTGCGCCAGTTGGAGAGATTTTGGAGCATGAATTGGGAATGTTTGGACATGATGTATTTAGGTTCTAAATGGAATTATGAGAAGCTTTGTTTTTGCCAGATTTAATTTGAGATGACGGGCATCATCCAAACAGATATGTCGGTGAGACAGGCGGATATCCGGTTTGAGATTGAGGGGTCTTCAGGGGCAAAAGACAAATCAAACTGGGTGTCACCGACATAGCAACCGTAGGAGAAACCATGTGCTCAAACGAGAAGATGCTGAAATGTTGCTGAATGGGATTTCAACCTAATTAAAGTGAACGTTAACCACAAAAGTTTAAGAATCAGGAGTCAGTATGAAGAAATCTGGTTGTAGAATTTTAATGGTTGAAGGCCCGGATCCGGTCTGGATCGGACTCCATCGCTTTGGCGACCTGAAATAAACCCGTGGTCTTAATGAAGGGAATTCATCAGCGGCGGCGGCGGCTGCGGCGTCCTGCAGAATCAGGCTCATTGATCTAAATGAATCACTCGGACTAAAAAAACCCGGCGATAAGGAAGGTTAATGATAAAGTGGAGGGTTCAATATTTACTCGCTGAGATCTGATGGAGACTCAGCACGATACTCTGTTCCATAAATTAATCAGAGTGAAGGAAAGAAAGAAGAATCTGGAGGCTAAAGGGCTCCGTCAAGTGACATCAGGACCAGGATGGAGGACAAAACACGGTGAGGTCGACAGAGCATTGCGGCGTGGCCGTGTGTGTAACGGCTCACTCCATCAAATCTCCTGCTTAAATGTACCCTGCAACCCCCCCCCCCCCTCGCTCTCCTGTATGGACATATTTCAGGCTTATGTTAAACCCGATCTGACATTGTTCTTATCTGTAGCAGCGTGAAACCGATGGCGGGTGATAAATAGCATCAGGGGAGATGTTTATCAGCGAGCGGCGCATTTATCTCTGTATCATCAGCTTAAAAAATCCAGGCCGGCGCTGCTTCCAACTTTGTTTGGAAGACGTTCAGAAAGACGTCCTGTACTTCCCTGAAGAACTCCCTTATCGAGCGTTCAAACTATTCGAGTGTGTGTTTGTTTTATACACAGACACATCTGCTACACACCCAACACAATACACACGTCATGAACCAAGAACACTGTACAACTTCCAGACGTGATGGTACATAGAATACCTTGTTTATCCGCGAGGAAATTTAGCAGAAATGTTCAAAACGGACGTCACTACTGGAACAGGCTGACACTCAGGGCGGCGCAAAACACACTTAAAGGCAAAAGTATTAAGACACGCCCTCAAACAACCACGATATTCAACAGACCAAAGAGAATCAAAACAAAATAAAAAGCTGGACATTCAGATCGTAAAGGTTTTCACATCTCACATCATCATCTTTCATCCTCCTCGGGAGGCGTTTTTTTGTACGAAGAGAAGAGGCTGGTTACAAGTGTGCAAAAATTACATATCACATGCCGAGGTTAGCGTAAATATTTCATGATGCTGGAGCGGAGCGTCATCTGTTTACCTAAAACCCAGAGGAGTTTGTAGCAGCTGTTCTGAGTCCACAGTTTTACTGCAGCGAGCTGAAGGTTATTCAAGCAAACGCATCAGTAACTCACATACTCACCAACAATCACTAACTCACCAACTCACCGACACTCATAAACTCACTAACTCACCAACTCACCGACACTCATAAACTCACTAACTCACCAACTCACTAACTCACCAAAACTCAACAACTCATCAACACTCACCACAACTCACTAACTCACTAACACTCACTAACTTACCGACACTCACCAACTCACCAACAATCACCAACTCACGGACATTCACCAAAACTCACCAACTCACCAAAACTCACCAACTCACTAACTCACTAACACTCACCAACTCACCGACACTCACCAACTCACCAACACTCACCAACTCACTAACTCACTAACACTCACCAACTCACCGACACTCACCAAAACCCACAAACCCACTAACACTCACCAACTCACCAACTCACCAAAACTCACCAACACTCACCAACTCACTAACACTCACCAACTCACCGTCACTCACCAATTTACCAACACTCACCAACTCACTAACACTCACCAACTTACCGACACTCACCAACTCACCAAAACTCACTAACTCACTAACACTCACCAACTCACCAACTCACGGACACTCATTAACTCACCAACAATCACCAAAACTCACTAACACTCACCAACTCACCGACACTCACCAACTAACTAACATTAATTTAATGACTCTGTCACTCACTCAGCCTGTTACTAAATCCCATGGTTACTCAATAAAACTGCACCACGGTAACCCTGTTACTCTGTTACACCTCACAGCTGTTACTCTGGAACTCAGTAACGCTGGAACTGTAACCAGCATTTCAAAAACCCTGAGAACCCCGCAACTCAGTACCAGACCGAACGCACATGTAACTGACCCCTCCCTCCTCCATCCCCTCCTCCATCACCTCCTTCCTTCCCTCTCCACCTCGGTCCTCAGTACAGCTCTGGTCCTTCCCTCTGGTGGAGAACACATTCATCATGTCGGTGAGCTGTGATATTTAAACAGCACGCTGCATTTCCATCCTGACGCCTTGTGAACGAGCACATCTGCTTCTTCAGCGGCGCCGTCTGATTGGCACATTCAATTTCTCATGGCGGTGTATCGGCTGCTGGCTCTGCTGAAACAACACGCCGCGGTTCACACAAACCAGAGTCTGAAACGGTGAGCTTCTGTGAAATTCAAGTCTTCAGGTGAAGAGCAGGAGTGGAGAATCAGAGGTTTCAGACTTCATTATCAAATGGGTTTCACGCCGTCAATGACATACAACGTTTATACACAGAAACAAAACATGGAAAAGTCTTTCTACAAGATTTTGGAGTGTGATTCAAGAGACAGATAACGCTATCACAATCTCTGTTCCAATTCATTCCTTTATATTATGAAGCCCAGAGCAACTGAATGCACTTACGTTGGATTTACTCTCAGATTCTGTGGGGATTCTGAGCATTATTGGTAAATTATTGAAAACTGGGTTAATGATACGGTTTTTATCAAACCGAAGGTCTGATCCTCCGTTTATCCCAATCACCGAACGGTATCAATCAGCAGCCTTCATCAAACCGCCAACCCGATATAAAAGATACGATTTTGAACCTTTAAGCATTTTCTGAAGGTCTGCTGCAGCAGATAAAAGACGGAACGTTATTTAACGGCAGAATATCATTTGTATTGATCCAAAGCAGCGGAACGTAAATTTGTGTTGCATTAAACATTCATCAAACGCAGAGACGTTTAGGACTCAACAGTGCGACGCTGGAATCATTAAAGTCATCAATTGTTCAGGAGCGAACGTGAGAGAGTGAGTCTCTGCGCTCTGTATCGCCACCAGGACGCGATAAGAGGATAAAAAACGAAGCGCCTGCCTCCGTCGGAGTCGGGTGTGTGCAGCTGATAAGGGGAGCTCGCACCATCCTTTGTGCTTGATTGTTACATCAATAAAGAAACTGAGGTCACATAGAAGTCAATATTTTGAAGCAGTCTGCAGAAGTTAGTTTACAGGACAGACCTTCTTTATTTATTCATTTTGAAACTCCACTGATTTAATCGCTCCTCACCGAATCATTTCACTTCATTTAACAAAGACAGTTATATTTAATAGAACTGGAGACTGACGCCTTAAAAAAGTATACCATAGTAAAAGCGTTAATCAATTAGTTGAACCCACTAATGTATTGTTTATTAGGGATTATAGTAGTTTTGGCAACCTTTGTTCCTGAGGGATTATAGTAGTCATGACAACCAATGTTTATTACAGATTATAATCGTTGTGGCACCCACTGTTTATTAGGGATTATAGTAGTCGTGAAAATCGATGTTCATGAGGGATTATTTTAGTCATAGTGACCATCGTTTATCAGGGATTATAGTAGTCATGGCAACCAATGATTATGAGGGATTATAGAACTGTTTTTCTCTTTCACAGATGAACACAAGTAATAAATAGTCTGCAGATTAAATCAGATATGCTGTATTTTTACCATTTCCACAGGAAAATGAAACATCGTCAACGTTAACAGTTTAGGGAAGGCCCCTGGGTGCTTTAATTTTAGCCATTGAGTCATTTAGGAAAATCACCAAAGCTCAGGAAAAACATCCAATAATAACA
The DNA here is from genome assembly GCA_025769995.1 of Xyliphius kryptos. Lineage (NCBI taxonomy): Eukaryota > Metazoa > Chordata > Actinopteri > Siluriformes > Aspredinidae > Xyliphius > Xyliphius kryptos. Next base: position 5,819 of record JAOUQT010095765.1, on the reverse strand, counting down.
TGAATGCATCCTGACATCTCACGGATTAATCCTCCATGAATTTACCACATAACAGACACACCCCAAGGTGGTGAACATGCCAAACCACAGTGACTTAAAACATCCTCCAGACTGAGATCATTTAGCTGTACTCAGTAACTGATATTAAAACCAAGCTTCAAACAGGATTTTACGAGACGGTGAGTGTTGGAGATTTAAAGCACGTCAGGGTAACTGCACCAGGGGGAGGCGCTATTACACCATCACACAGGAGCGGGTGGAGGAACAACAGAGGCCTTGGAACGCCTCCATCCCCGCAACCGCAACGTCAACTGAGCCAAGGAGCCGCAAGTGCAGATCCTGCTTCACTGAGCAGAACATGAAACAGAGGGGTGCAGCACCCACCTGCCAAAAGGGGGAGAAGCAGGCCCACAGATGTTTAAGGTGGTGTGCTGAAGCCTATCCCTGCACTCACCTGGCAATACATGGAGAAAAACCCTGGACAGGTCACCACACAAGTTTATAGGATGTGGACCAGACCTTTGATGTTTAAGGTGGTGAGCTGGAGCCTATCCCAGCACCAAATTGCCCAAAGTCGGATAAACTCCCTGGACAGATCACCACGCAGATACCACATGGATGTGGACCATATCTGGCACCGCAGGCCAACAGACGTTCATGGTGGTGTTCTGAAGCCTATCCCAGCCCTCGACTGGCAAAATCAGGGAGATGGACCCAAGCGGGTCACCATGCAGATAGCATATGGACGTGGATCAGATATGGCACTGCAGGTCCACAGATGTTTACAGTAACAGTCCACAAAAGTACAGTAACCAGAGTTAAGGACCATGGACAGAGGTCCACCAGAGACCCATCCATCACTCCAGGCCGTGTGGTCTGTGCTCTACCGTCTTAATGACTGCACCACCACCGATCTTAACGGCTCCTCGTGTGATCCTGGTGTCCACCTGAGTGTGAGCATCTGCGCCGAGGAGCTGGCGCATCCCTGTGGTAGTTTATGGAGATATCATCTGCAGCGATGAGGCAGAAAGAGCTCTGTAATTCACGGCAAGCTGTTGGCATTCGTGCCAGAGCGATCGGGTCGACTAAACAGAGGCAGCTGCTAGGCAACATTTAATCTGCCGTGAACTTGCTACATCGACATTATTAGAGAGAAACGCAGAACAATGTGCTGACTGCACGAGCAAAACGTTCTATTTTAGAAACGCCGTCACAGAACACAGCAGAACGTTGCTGCAGCCCCAAAAAAACTTTAACGTTCCGCAGGGAATTCAGACGGGACGGTCTTCCGAATATATAATCCGGGTTTGGTATGACAAACGTATGCCTTGCGTGCCGTTAAACAGATTAGGTTAAGGTGTTGGATTATCAATCTGAAGGTAGTGGGTTCAAATCCAAGATATACTGACGTTACCACTGTGGGTCTTTGAGCAAGACCCTATACCCTCATTGTTCCAGGACGCTGTGTGACTGACTGACCTCAACCAAGTTGGGATACTTGTAATTTAATAACGAACGTTCAGTTCTAGTCGGCGTTCGGTTTCAGTCGGCGTTCAGCGGCGTTGGACACGCCAGTGAGATACTGATGACGTCTGTCCAGGTCGTTTTCAGTCAGCGGTGAGCACACCTCATTTTGAGATGGCCACGCCCATCTGGAGTCACATTCCACTCTCAGTGTTGGGATTCCCGGTTCAAATCCCAATTTGTGTGGAGTTTCCATGTCCCCGTGTCTGCATGGGTTTCCTCCAGGTTCTCCGGTTTACTCCCCCTTTCCAGAACCATGGATTCAAGGTAAAGTGACTGCCCTATATAGATTGGCGCACTGTCCTGGGTGTACTTGCCCAGCCCCTGAGACGTTCTCCCTGAATGAATCTACAAACTTTACCTATAAATGCCAAAACCTTCACGCACTCATCACCAATTCTCCCAATCCCCAAGTACCTACAAAGCTGAAACTTGGCTCTTTAATTCTCTACCATGTCCTTAAAAATGAACGTCTTTTTCGCTTTTCTAACGACGATGGTTCGTTTCATATGGCAATCAAACGCAAGACCCATCCAGGGTCACATTGAGGTCTCCCCGAGTACCTACAAGGCTGAAACTTTGCACAAATGTGTTCTTACTTTCCTACGTTTGATTGTTCGTTCGCTATCCCCATCAAACGCAACACCTCGGATGGATTGGGGTCTTGGCCAGTCCCTACCCTAACCTGAGACTTGGCTTCGTGTCCTTGGAAAACCCACTAAATTCACGTAAGTAAGCAACCGTGTGGACACCGTAGTCACAACTCGCACTATATTCCATTCATTCATTATCTTCCGTTTATTACAGGTTACAGGTTCCCCATGCCCATCCAGGGGAGAACATCTCGGGGGCCAATCCATCGCTGGGCACACACTCACTCACACACAAACACACACACACAATACGGGGCAATTTAGAGCATTCTATTTACCTGGAATCCATGTTTTTGGACTGTGGGAGGAAACCGGGGAACCCGGAGAAAACCCATGCGGACACGGGGAGGACATGGAAACTCTAACCAAGAATCCCCAGCGCTGAGAGGCGAACATGCTAAGCACTAAGCCACCGTGCCTCCAACCTCACTCTATATTGATACGTTCATTTGAAATATACAAACAAATACCTTTCAACTTTCACGTTATCATAAAATTCCCCACCGTTGTGCAACACCGGATTTTCGCCAGATTAAAAAATAAATAAATAAATGAATTTAAAGTCCACAGATGAAGGAGCCAATCGGTTTGTCACTAAAGCATCATCACATCACCCACACGCTGACGCTTCATTAAACCCTGGCAGTAATTATTCACCTCGTCCAGAGGGGGTATACGGATTAGGTGAACTCCGCCTCGTCGAAAACACATCACGAGCCACGAAACACCGGATCAGTGCGACTGAGCGGCTTGGGCAGTCGGCCCAAACAGGATCTCACCCCCAGCGATTGGCAGGCAGGAGGAATATTTTAATACTCGCTCAAAATGGAGTTGCTAAGAATTCCCAAAGGCCCGAACACAAGTACTTTTTCTGACCATGTAAAGAACCCACGCTGCAGTACTCAGTATCTTCCAGAGTTATTCTGGATGATTGATTAGGCACATGCCCCCTGGTGGTTAGTTTGTCTTTTAGTTTGAATAAATTGGCATTATGAATATTTTTAGAGATGTTCTCCGCATGCCTGATGGTTCTGATGATAACGATGGTTCTTCACGTCAGCATGGTTTTTAAGTGTCAGTGTAAACAAACCGGTATTGATACGTGAGGACGCCATATTGGGGAACACAGACTCTGGAGCGGCGTCATTCACGCCGATCGGTCTGCAGCAGCCGGACAGGAGGGCGACAGATGGGTAATTGCTCGTACTGCCTCCTATTGATTCCCAGGCAGCCCGAAGTGCGGCGCATTGCAACGCAGAGCAGGGGAGGGTCCAGGTTGTCCTGACCCGTGAATAGGTGCCCTGCTAAATCTATTTTCCTGATGTTCTGCGACTCAACGACAGCGAGCGTGCAGACGAAAGATGTTAAAGATGCCCGAGTTCGATGTCTGACCCAGTTTGAAATTCTGACAGACGGATTTCTCCTTCAGGTTCTCAGAGAAGCTCCGAGACCTTGTGAGAACTGTGTTCTTCAGCTGTCTGCATGAACATCCACAACTTGTTGAACGTGCTAAGTTTGCCATGCGCAATTAACAGCTTCGCGGAAACACGGAGACGTGGCTTTTAATGATAATAGGTTCTAATAGCAAAGTTAACAGAGTCCTGCTGCTGTGGAATTATTAGATTCTAATGACAGTCTGATAATTACTGCAGAAGTGTACCGTAAGATTTTAATGGTTTAAGACGTTTGGAGTCTAAAGGTGGGATAACACCGGCTGGATGGATCAAAGTTAGTTAAATGGTACATTTATTAAAGGATGGGTGGGTTTACAGATATATGGGTGGGTGAATTGATAAGGTAGGTGGCCGGATGATAGGAGTATTGGAAAATTGGAGAACATATGAATTTCCTACAGAAAGGACCTTGTTCACCCTGCTCAGGGAGATAACATCGCTGATCACTGCACCACCATGTCACCAACTTAAAGGTTGGTATTGGTTGTACAGGTATGTTTTAAGTTGCAGGGGTCACGTTTTACCTGAGGTATGTTATTGTTCGTAGGAGTCTTGAGCCACCTGTGGTATGGTGTTTTATTGTAGGGGTCATTTGCCATACACGGTATGATATTGTTTTTAGAGATCTTGTTTCACCTGAGGTATACTGTTTGTTTTAAGGGTCATGTGTCACCTGATGTATAAAATTGTTGTAGAGGTCATGTGCTACCTGAGTAATGTTATTGGTTGTAGATGTCTTTTGCCACCTGGTGTATGGTGTTTGTTGTAGGGGGTCACATGCCATCTAAGGTAAGTTGTAGGTTGTAGGGTTCTTGTGCCACCTGGGGTATGAAGTTTGTAGGGGTCACATGCCAAATAAGTTATGCTAATAGTTGTAGAGGTCTTGTGCCACCTGAGGTATGGTGTTTGTAGGGGTCACATGCCACCTAAGGTATGTTGTAGGGTTCTTGTGCCATCTGGGGTATGGTGTTTGTAGGGGTGACATGCCACCTAAGTTATGTTTATAGTTGTAGGGTTCTTGTGCCACCTGGAATATGGTGTTTGGTGTAGGGGTCACATGCCATCAAGGGTATGTTTTAGGTCGTAGGGGTCTTGTGCCACCTAGGGTATGGTGTTTGTTGTAGCGGTCTTGTGCCACCTGGAGCATGGTTCGGAATAGAAAGCCCATCTAAGTCAATCAAAAGATTCCTACGTTCTTGTAAACATATACAAACTGTTCCAATTCAGTTATCCACATGTAGTCCTGAAGTTGTTTATAATGAAACCCGAGAGCCAAAACTTTAAGATCCTTCCTGTAGTTCAAAGAAATGAAAGAAACTTCAGACTATAATCCGAACTATTTTGGATAAATGTAAGAAGTAATACAAAGTGACTCACTCAGACCCCGATAGACCTGAAACTTGGTCCTCCAAACCGAGGTGCCTCCCAGAGCGAGTTTTAGAACCCTTCAAAACGCTAAAATGATCGCGGAACACCTGATAACATGTATTATTGCCGAGACGGAACGCAAAGCGCAGTTCGAAGCTTCACAGCACGCCGTTAGCATGACTGATCCCGCTAAGCGACACTTCCAGATGTTTTTCTTTCTGTTTTCTTTATTTTTAGGAGCAGAAGGAGCAGTTATTTTCATTTTCCCCTCTGTGGGGGCCGCACTTCACCTCCACCCGGCCCACGTGGTGGACGTCTTTGATTATTTAATGACTAGCTCAATCCATTTGATTCTCCCCCAATCAGTTCCCTCCGCCAGCCGGCGTCACACACTGAGCGTTCTGATTGTTGAGTTCGCGTGAAGCTGATCTTTAAGGAAACGATAACGACGCATTTGCTATTTTTTCCTCGTCTCTTGTTAACAATAACAAAACAACTGCAGAGGGAGAGTTGTGGGTTCGAGAGAAAAAAACGTCCCCATCAGCACTAATGACTAATTACTGAGGGAGGTTTTTATATTCACAGCTGTTCAGGGTTCGAATCCGTACACTTTACTTTCTTATCGTCGTGGTGATTGGCAGAGAGAGCAGAACATCTGACTCTCAGTCTCTCAGATTATCGGCAGCCGCTGATTAAACGCTGAGCTGCGTTTGAGTGAAAAACTAAAGTCAAATTAAATTCAGCAGATTCACTGAAGGATGGGTTGAGATACACACACACACACACACACACACACACACACACACACACACACACACAC
>JAOUQT010095672.1:0-19804 GCA_025769995.1 Xyliphius kryptos | reverse complement strand
TATATATTTCTAGTGCTCACTTCGGGCTAGACGACTAACAACTATGAGATGAGGAAAGTGAGACTTACATGGCTGGTACAGGAAAGGGCTTTATTACAAACAGTATTAACTGTGAAACTGCGGCTGTTCTGGTGATGGAATTTGCAGTCTGCTGCTGTTGTCCCATGTCCTTCTCTCTTTCCGCAAATAAAGGCTGCTGCACTACAGTAACTGCATGCTTTTCCAACAAAACGGGTGTGTAAAGAACTTGACGAGTGGTGTTTAAAAGCCAGATTCCTTTAAATCAGAATTCCCAGTTCCGATGACTGGGTCACGTTGTGCTTTGCTACTCACTGGTGGTCTCTTCTGCCTCTGGTGCAAATTTAAATGGCTGTCACTGCAGATTCATTCATTTATTTTAAAAATATCTGATGACCAAGCACCGGAAAATTCACGGTCCAAGTCAGTCATCCCTGGCGTTTGATGCTCCATTATTCAATATATTCCACAAGTGACATCACACAGTAACTTTCTGGAATTTCCCAAGCGACCGCTGGCTTTTGGGCGGCATGGTGTCTTAGTGGTTTGCTCATTTGCCTCTCAGCGTTGGGGGTTCCTGGTTCAAGTCCTGATCTGGGTGGAGTTTCCTCCCTGTGTCCACGTGGGTTTCCTTCCACAGTCCAAAAACATAGATTCCAGGTAAATTGAATGCGCTAAATTGCCCCATATAATGTGTGAGTGATTGTGTGCCCAGTGATGTATTGGCACCCGAGATAATCTCCCCTGTATGGACATGGGGAACCCCACCGCGACACTGGTAGAGAAATATAATGAATGGATGGACCTCTGGCTTTTCTATTTACTTGAATTGCTAGGTTTTTGAAGTAAACCAAATATGACAGCTTGTAAAAAATAAATACGGCGGTTCCTCTGTTTTTGGTGGAAGTGGATGTCACCGGATACAGTGTTCATCGATTTTCTCCACAAAAATTTAATTGGCAAGATCATGTGAACAAAAAAAGTTTCCAGATCCAGCAGCCCATTAAAGAAAAAGAGCAGAAACACGATTGAGTTGAAGGAAACCATTTACAGAAAGTTGCCATACACAATACGTTCCAACGTGGCAAAAAAAGAAACAATAAAAAAGAAGAATGTAACAATGTGATGCGCTTACGAAATAGATATTGAAGATTAAAAAAAAATATGATTATCTGGACCAAAAACTGTTAGTGAGAAATGTGAATGTAGTTATGTCTTTTATTTATTTATTTTTTTTAAAAAGAATACATACTGTACAAACTATTTATATGTTTTAAGTACTAAACACTACATTTATTCTATATAAAATGTGTTTTTGTATATATTGGAGTCTTAAGAAGGAATTAACTGGATTTACTGTGATTTAAATGGAAATAAATGCTCAGTGTTTTTGAAGTTTGTTTTTTTTTTAACTAAATTTGTGTGGTTAGTATTCTATAAAAGTGGGTTGCGATCAAATGACTGTGAGAACATGTGGGTCCCGGGCTGAGGCCAGTAGACAACCGCTGCTTTACAGAAATGAAACCTGGACCTTCTTTTTGTTTCCTGTTAGTTTCTAAAGTAAATCAGCAAACATTTTAGTAGCATTTTAAGATTGATTACATTTTGTTTCCACTTAATTATATACACCTCCTTTACTCATTGCTCAACAACTCCGTTTACTATACATTCTGCAGTCCATCTGTTTCTCTTCATGTTCTCTGATGATCAGGACCCCTACAGGTTCAGCACAAAACAGGGTGGTGGAAGATACTCAGTCCTGCAGTGATACTGGCAGGACACCAAACTCCATCATGTGTTGTAAAAACCTTCAGTAGATCCCTGTTCTTTAAATACAACAGGATCCACTTGCCTGATTGTCACCCCATTGGTTTAAAACATCTGACCCTTTAATACCCACTTCTTCTCAGATCTGTAATATTGGATCAGTTTCATTAATCAATGAATAAATGACCAAGTAGGCTGGGCTAAATACACCCAGGACAGGGCCCCAATCTATCACTGGACACACACACAATCACAAAGACTATAAGGGGCAATTTAGAGCAACCAATTTACCTTGAATCCAAGTTTTTGGATTGTGGGAGGAAAAAATCCACACATACACAGGGAGAATATGGAAACTCCAATCAGATTGTGATTTGAATTAGAAATCCCCAGCGCTGAGAGGTGATTGCGCTACCACTACGCCACCATGTCACCCGGAATAAATATAATGTACTTAATAAACCTGCAGACAGGGTTTACATCCGCTAAACACATCATATTACATTTTGGCCACATAAAAAATATTAACAAACTTATGAAATGTTATACTTAATTCAATATCATAATATAATATTGGTTTAAAGGCTATATTAATAGAATCCAGATTTAAAAAAAAAAAAAAAAACAGTCCTAAACAAAGTATCATCCCCGAACCAATCATCAAAACTGAACATTTAACTTCTATTCATACATAAATACAGTGAAATCTAAAAAAGTAAAATCTTACCTTCAAAATACTGCTCTTCACTCAGTAAACAGCCTGACTGAAATGCCAGCAGTGCCAGTATGATGCCAATCTGTCCCCATGTCATCTGTGAGCCCAAGCCCTCCCTCTTCATCCCTCTGTTTTCCAGAACTCCCCTTCCTACACACTCATTTGCTGTTAGGTTCCCATCATCCCATCAGCTTATAAAAGCAGTACATGCAGTTCTTATATCTACAGATTCATCTCTCAAATTGTAACATATTGTGGGTTTAGGTTTGCTGATTTTACCAAACAAAAGACCTAATATAATATAAAGCCGTTCCTTATGATAAACACAAGTTCATCAGGGTGTAAAAGCTTTAAGGAAAACTGTGCTTGGGACAGTACTATTTAGATTTGATTTATAAAGACGTGTATAGTGTCTGTATACTGAAGCATGGAGATGCTCCTCCTTAAACAAGTTTGTGGTAGAAATGCTGTCATGTGTGAGATGGTTCCCCTTTGAAGCATCAGCCATGGTTACATTTTTGACACTGATGCACCTGCAAACTGTCAGTTGCATCATGTTCTTATAAAAACATACAGATTTCTGACTCAACAACAGCTCAACACACTGTTGTGAGTTAACAGACAAGTGGCGCAGCTGTCTGTCCAGCTTTTTTTTTTTTGGCTTGTTCCTATTAAGGGCCACCACAGCTTAAAAGATCTAAATTTACCTAGGCAGTTTTAGCGCTCCTGATAGAACCATTTTATTTACCAAAATAAAACTACATATGCACTAAAAGCATAAAACCCTAAAGAAGGGGCAATTAATTATCTTAAATTTAACATTACGTCGTTACGCATTAAAACATGGCACAGCATCATATCTACCTCTTCAGAAGCAACTGCATTTAGCTGTTGTAATAAAAAATTCTGTAGAGTGGAGGGAATTACACGGGGATCCATTACCGGAATATGTGGCGGCCATCACACACCATCACATTGCTTCACAAAAACTTAAATGAAGACTTAATTGCTGAAAGTTATCTTGACCAATAAGCAGTGAAACATGCCTGTAAAAATGATCGCCAACCAGGCAAAAAAAACGGCTAAAAGTAACAGTTAGTTTAAAACCACAAACATGGTGGATGTGTAGTGCAGTAACAACTTCCTTTAGATTCTACAATGTGTTCAGCATACTTCAAAATGATTAATTTCATTATTATCCCTTTATTCTGGCCACTTAAGGTTGGCAGGTCCTCTATCCTAAAAACATCCTAATATCATCACTGACCCACCACCATGCTTAACTGTGGAGATTTATTTGATCATTTTCCTTTTTTATGAATGATAATTTATACATCCAAATTGCTCCTGTTGTGATTTTTAAACCTTTACAATTCCCTTTGATTTATTCTATTCAGACATACCTGTGCATCCTAGACAAGCGCCATATGTCCAGCTGTAAGGTCCTTGGTGAGTTTCCATGTTCTTCATTAGAGCATTGTGAAAAACTTGCAGTAACAGATAAAGAAATGGCTACAGCCTCTGGGAAGTGCTTTATCCCACATCCTCACAGGACTGCATCTGTTCCAGAAGTTTCATACTTCTCAACATCATGGCTGCAACATACTCTGAACAGGTCACTGAGTGCTGTTCGAGAAACCCAAAAAAGGATTAAGTGTTTTAATTAAACTTCTAAAAGTTAATGCTGATTTAATAATCATTAATCTTAGACCACATAAATAGGAAAAACAGAGCTTCTATAGCTATAAGAGCCAAAGTCCTTACTGACTCACCCACTAATCTAAATTTGGTACTGTTATATCCGATCATGTCCTTGCAAAATCTAGGTACTTCTCACCTCCCTCCAGTAGTGTTGAAAACAATAGCAGTCCAATATGACTAACCAGATAATCAATGTTTTAGGTGTAAATTATATTACAACAAACACTAACATTTGGTGCAATGGGTTCTTAGAAAACAAACAAACTAAGCATTAATGGTATGAAAAATGGTGTGAATCAGGTGGCCCTTATGCCACAGTGTCTGAGGTAAAACCGAAAAATGCAAAGGAATTGTGGTATGTAGTCAAAGTATCCTGGGGTGGAATACTAGTTGACAGGAGCCAGAAGTTGCACCTTTATGCAGCACAGCTGTAAAGCAGTTCTTAAAAATCTTTGGTTATTCAACTAAATATTAGTTTAGTGCTTTACAGAGATGCTAAATCCTATTTAAATAAAAATTTGAGTTTGTAAAGACAAAAATGCAGACACTACAATTTTTTAAATAGTCCAATGTTAATGTTTTGTTTTAGTTTCTGTTAAGTAAAGTTCTGTACTTCTTCATCTTTTGATGAAAAACTACCATAAAGATTTTGTGCTTAACTAGTGTTTTTAAACACACTGCTATTACTTTGAACACAACTGTATGTTCAAGGATTGTTTGAAATCATTAAATGTTACATCAGGGTCCTCCAGAGCATCTACAAAGCTAAAACTGGCAGTCCTTCCTCACTGGGTCCTTAGAAAACCTACAAAGAAATTTACTCAAACATACGAAAGCAACCATGTGGACACCGTAGTCACAACCCATACTATATTAATTTCAGAGTTTTAATTGCCACAAACCTCTATAATAATATGTTCATTTTAAATATATAAACTCCAAAGCCAGTGCTGATTCAAAAACAATTGCCTATCAACTTTCACGTTGTTATCAAGTTCTCCACTGTGGGGCAACACGGGTATTTTACTAGCATTAAAATCAACTGAGTTTTAAATATTTTGTCCATCCACCAAATCTCGTTTACTTTGGGAGCAATTTGTCTGTTAGACAGAATATACTCCTTTAATCTCTCGTTGGACCTCTGAAGTCATGTGATAAACCAATGTAAATTTAAATCAAATATACTGGATACAATATTATTTTTATCATGACTTATAAGTCTTAAATCATCAGAGGATCCAGTGATGTACAGGAGAAACATATACACAGAGGAACAATATTTACAGAACCAGATGAATATTTCTGGAAAACCCTATTATACATCCGGCTAGGATGCAGGGTGTTAAACATGGGCATCACTAACATGGCACCGACTACAGAATGATGACACGACTTCAGGGGTCTATTTCCAGTTCAGTGACAAATCTCGTCTGGATTACAGCCTGATATAAATAAAACCAGATGCAGAAATGATGTAAACATAAGACATTTACAGGGTCATTGTAGCCTAAAATAAATATTTGTGGAAAAACTGAGACTCACGATAAAGATATTTGCTATATATACATAAGTGTTTTTGGAACAGGAAGCCATAAATGTGTTTTTAAATTGCAGGCAAAAACAAAACAAAAAAAAAAACAAAAAAAAAAAACAAAAGATTATGTCTTTATAGCGGATTTCATTAAAACAGAGTCAGTTTTTCCACAGATATTTATTTCAAAGAATCTTTATAGAATTAAAAGTTGAGTGACTACAGTAAGCGATTAGGATAAACACAACATGCATGTGAATCTCTGGCCGCTGGACTGTCCTCTCGCTGTAACTTAAATACTGCCACCATCAGGGGAAGGACATAATTGCTTTTGTAATAACCAGCCAATGATGTTTATAAACTTCAGTTTATAAACTATAAGCTTATTAAAATGAAGATCAATTGAAATTTGTAAGAAATGTAAAATTGTTTTACTCTTAAATAGCAAATATACAGTCTGGGGAGAAGAAAAAACGAGTAACTCCTAACATAATGGATGCCCACAGAAATGCATTTTTTTTTTTTTACCAGTTTAAAAACAGACCAATACCACAATGTAATAAAGCTATTTATTGAAAATTCATTTTTAAACTGATAATAAATTTTGGTAAAAATGTACAAACATAAGAAAATTAATAAAATGTATTTGAACAATTTACATCATTCAGAAATTTTTTTTTCTGACAGAAGCATTAAAGTTTCAAATTTGTAGTCTTGGAAGTCAGATCTGCTTAACTTCGTTTTACTAATTTTAATCATTTATTTCAGGAAAATGAAACATTTTCTCTTTCACATTAAAAGTCACATTAAATCTGTAAAATATGTACAATTTTTTTACCCGAGGCCCTTCAATTGTTTGAAGTATATAAAGTAAGTAATAAAAAGGAAATAAAAATACAGTGTGCAGTTATAAAAAACAAGGAACATCAAATAAATCCATACAACTACCGAAACAGTAACAATGTGGTCTGTCAGACAACCACAGCGTTCACGTAGTCATTCCCTCATTCAACAACCGATGACATCACGGACCAAATAGAAACCGTTAATACATCAAGCAAAGACACCAGTTACTCACAGATCACACCACCAAGCTCTCGCGACTGACAGCTCCGTTCTGCAGGAAAGAGACACAACCAGGTTAATACCATGCACCAAAGAACCAAATTAAAACTATTACATAGCCTACAGTCTCCTGTTGACTGGTGGACTTTTACATGTTCTCTTTGAGACCATACCATGGCAGAAAACAAAAGACTACTTGTGTAAAATGTTTCAGAATCACTGACTTCTTGTTTGTGTGGGAAACATACAGAATGCTTCTGTAAAGTCTTTAATCGACTCCATTATGTGAGGAACTATGAAATCCTGTATTACTATTACTGTTTATTTAAACACAACCATATATTGTTTAAATAACTCTATCGACTATAAGCACATGATTCTAAAAACATTCACTCTTTAAGTTCACTTTCTACTAAGGTTCACTTTTTAATAAAATTACAGAAAACAATGTAAAATATATTTTACCCAGAGTCACGCCGTTTTTATTTAGATTCAAAAGTGTGTGTGTGTGTTTAGGTCCTGTCAGGAGACAGTGGTGCATTATTCTGTAGTCCCTTTTATACAGCGGGCCCAAAAAGTATTTAGTCAGCTGTTGATAGTGAAAGTTCTCCTACTTTTTACCAAAACTTTGGTTTCATCTGACCACATGATTTTTTCACAGTCCTCTTCTCCACAATCCATTTGCACTCTGGCAAACTTCTGAACATGTACTGGCAATAGCAGGGGGAACGCCTGGCACTGCAGGATTTGAGTTCCTCTCAGCATAGTGTGTCACTAATGGTACCCTTAACTTTGATCCCAGCTGTGTGCAGGTCACTTGTTAGGGATTTTTCACTTGTGGGGCCCCAGATCAAGGGAGAATATCAATGGCCTTGTAGGTTGGCCACTTTCTTACAATTACTTCCACAGTTGATTAGCTACGATTTTCTTCCTTGTGTCCCTTCACCACTCTTTGGTCTTGCCGTGGCTGAGTTTGTATTCTGACTGTTTGAGGCTGTGGACAGGCATCTTTCATACAGATAAGGTAAAACAGGTGCCAAAAATGAAGGGCAGAAGAGTTTCTTAAATAAGTTACAGGTCTGTGAGAGTCAGAAATCTTGCTCGTTTATGGGTGACCAAATACCACCGGAATTTCCAAATATATATATATATATATTATATAATTATATAATTCCTTAATTTTTACTCATTTTGTCTCTTATAGTTAATGTGTATCTATGATAAAAATGACAGACCTTCATCTTTCTAAGTAGGAGACCTTGCACAATGGCTGACAAAATATTTTTGCCCCACTGCATTTATTTATTGTCCAGATTTTTTATGGAAAATGAATGGGTTTCTCTAAAATTCACATTAATCACATCCTGTAACAGTGAAATAATCTGCCATCAATCTCAGCTCAGCGGTATGAGACAACACCCCTCCCCACTCACCTTTCGCAGGTTGCTCTTCTTGGACGACGCTAAGCTGTCTGTATCCTCTGTGTAAGATGGTGGTGGAGGAGGAAAACCAGTATTAGGACGATGGTGGTCTGGGTTGCCTGCAGGTCGGGAAAATGGGAGCGGTGGTGGACCCCCATGTGGTCCCCTGTTGCGATCTGAACGCTCACTGCCACTGTCGAGATACTCGCGGCTTCGAGATCGCTGCTGCTCACCGAGCTTCTTCCTCTCCATCGCCTCCCGAAGAAAACTGTCATCATACGCGTCTCGACCTCCTCCCGCACGGCCACGTTCTAATTCCATTAGGTCATCACGGCTACGGCTGCGGCGGCCCTGAAGGCCGGGCCCCCGGGGATCTGCACGCCTGCGGTCCTCAGGAGAGTAGTCCCGTCTGCTGCGGTCATCTGCAACACGGTCATACCCACGTGCACTGCTGCTCCATTCATCATCAGAGCTGCAAGATCAACAGCAATGCAATTCATGTTTAGTTTCATTTATTATTTGGGCATGAGTTGACAAGAGGGTTTGATTTAAAAACGTCCAATCACCTCCAACATTTTTAATTTTACCTACAACTATCAATCACAGGACGGTGAACGTAACAAATATAGTAGTGAGCAGCGATGCCAGCGTTCAAGCTGCCGCAGAGGGTCTGGACAACAATAACTGTGTAACATTAAGTTGTAAGTAAAGTGTTTGAGTTTGAGATTTTTTTGATAAATGATGAATTTATTGCAATTAAGATGTATGCCTATGGTGAGAAACAATATTTCGATTCTCCTGTATGTCCTATATATACAGAGGAATTGACCAGGCATCTTATGTCTACTTAACAATACCATTTTGCAAACAGCAGTCTGACTAAATGGAATATTCAAGATTTTTTCCGGTGCATGTGTGCGCGTTTGTCTACTTTGAAATAGAATTTTCAGATGTTCCGGAATGTTAAGCAACTCATCTTTTATGGATAAACTTTAATTTTTAGGTAGGATTAAATTTTCAGCCTGACTAAAAGGAAAATGTTTAACTAGACATATAGCTGTTAAAGCATTCCCTATAGACATAAGAGTACAGAATTTAAAGGCCCTCCTTATGGACTGATGCTGAATGTTTGAAGTTGTAAAATTCTTTATTTTTCAGTAAAGGATGAATTGAGTTTTGAAAAATGGATCAATTTGTATGTTTGCAGCATGACAAAATGTAAAAATCCTTTTTGACAATTATTTAAAAGCACACACTGCTGATTTCTGACACCAAACACATGGGGTTTGACTGGAAAACCAAAGACTAGTTCAAAACAGGGTTTTGCAAATTATGCAAATTTTCAAAAATCCAAATGGCCATGGCTTATGGGTCCAAATTGAAAAGTTTTTTGTTTGGAGTCTGGAAAACTGGAAATTTTGTGCAGTTTTTGGTAAAAGGTAGAAGCCTAAACATGTTTTGTTGCACTATAGAGCTAATTATAGGTCAACTGGTGTAAATTGTTATTGGTGAACATTTTGTAGGACTTACGGTCTCGGCTTTTTTGTTTTACCACAAACAAATTGTAATGATAAAAATAAGTCTTTGTCATGAATATTACTTGAACATAAACTTATCACGGTGGTCCTTAACAGCTGAGCTCATTTATAAAAATGGTAACAGGGTTTCCCTCGAACATTTTTAAATTCTTTAAGTTTTAATGAAAACTTCATGAACTTGGGAGTATTTATCCCATAAAACTTCTTATAAATCTCACTACCTGTTTTCAGTTATTGATTTTAAACTCACCCCCTTCTGCCTCCTCGGTCTCTGGGTGGATAATCATCTCTGTAGTGTCGGCCGAGATCATCAAGGTTTTCCATTGAACGAGCACGTCCACGATGATCTCCGAATCCATCTCCTCTTCTGGGCTCATCTCGACGCATGTTCTGTGAAACACTGCTGATGGTGCTCATGTTCTCATCGTCATAACCAGTATTTAACTGTGGAGGTCTGGAGCGTCCACGATTGCGGGGGTCCCCACCATCATGCAGGGAACTAATCTCACTCAAACCATCATGAGCTAGAAAGTACGACAATCAGTAAACGATCAATAAAAATCATAAACTTTATTAATTCAGAAAAAAGAAGAAA
Source organism: Xyliphius kryptos (assembly GCA_025769995.1). Classification (NCBI taxonomy): domain Eukaryota; kingdom Metazoa; phylum Chordata; class Actinopteri; order Siluriformes; family Aspredinidae; genus Xyliphius; species Xyliphius kryptos. Next base: position 9,453 of record JAOUQT010095672.1, on the reverse strand, counting down.
AAAAAAAAGAAAAAAACTATTTTGTAACCTTTATTTTGTCTCTACTGTCTGTATTTTGTGATGTACACACAACAGTCCCAGATACTTATATAGCCCCTAAACCATTTTCATATTCCTTTTTCTTGATAAGAAAAAGAACAAATCTAAACATATGATTTTAATATCCTATAACCAAGATTCAAATCAGTCAGCTGATCACAGTGTAATGTAATATAGAACTGAACTCAAAGGAACTTACGACGGCTGTAATTGGCTGGTCCACCTCCAGGGCGACTGGGGTCTAAATTGGCCACTTCTCTCTCCATATAATACAGTAAACGAGTGGGATTGCCATCCTGATTGGCCTGGACACGGTATCCACTCCGGGCTAAAACAAGACAATAAGAGTGAAACAGAAATAAAAAATGTGTTTATCCCAAATCTGTACAAATTCACAAAATGTATATAAAAACTATATAAGATTCAGTTATGAGAAAAATGAGGTACAAGCGTTTCAAAATCTATTAATTAATATTCATTACAGATTGTATTGTTTGTATTTATAACATTATATTTTGTAGCTATGTTTAACCAATGAAAATAAGTATCCCAATTTGATTGTTTAATAGATGAGTTTTAAACCTGCAATATTTAAAACCCAACAAAAATGTACTCATTACTTACTCTGACCTGCTCCACTGTCATTATCACGTAATAAAGGCACCTGAGATCCATGACCAACTACAACGGAAAGAGAATAAGTTAGGATTAATTGAACCTAACTGGATGCCGTGTCGATCCAGAACCAGTCTAAACCCATAAACTCATAAAAGTCATAAATCCCAACGCTAAATGCAACATACATTATTAAAAAATTTAGAATCCTCTGAATACAAAGTCATACTGACCTGAGCTGGCCGCATCAAAATCCATGCCATAACCATTAGGAGGATGAGTGACTACACCCTGAGGGACGGGTAACATGGGGATGGGGGGTTGAGCCCCCCCTACATACACAGGCTGTCCGTACATACTGGGAGCAAATATGCTGGCTGCAATTTGACTGGGGACTCCTGCTTTCACTGCTTTACCTGCCTCATACACTTTACATTGAAAAAAATGTGAATTAGTCCTAAATCACAACCCAGTATCAACAGGGTGTTAAATAAAGTAAACTTCAATAAGAATTGTTGACTTGCTCATTAAAACATTTAAATCATAACAGTATTAAGGTTGAAGAGATATATCAAGACTGACTTACATGCCCGTGGGCAGCAACAGCGTTCGGGGCAACATGGACAGCTCACGTAACAGCAACATGTGTGAGGGCAACATTGACACCAACAGAGTCCAATGAGGAGCAGCAGCAACAGGAAACCAAACACCACCAACACTACCAACAACCAATCTGGTATTGAAAAATAAACAACAAGGCAATTACAGCTTACACGCGAAACCTGACACTTCAGCGAATTTCACTTACTGGTGTTACATTAAAGCTCTAAAATTCTTTGCCTTGGCATCTGTGTGGATCACCCAGGTCCATGGGTGGTGGTAGCTGACTGATTTATTTAAGGCCCCCCACAGGAGATGTGTATATCAGCTCATTTGGAAGATATGAGCGTTTAAAGCCTTAGTGGAGTCAGAGATTAAACCCCTAAATTTCCGAAATGTTAAGCCAAACCCCTAACCACTGAGCCACCACACCCTTTATTTTTTAATCCTTTTATCATTATTCTCATTTTATTGATAAATATCACCACCACCACCACCATCATGTGTAAAATATGAATATTCAGTTTAAATGTCAGGTTTTGATTTTGTTGTACTGCCAGGGGTTATAACCTGTTTGGGCAGGGCACTGAAAACCTTCACAGAGAGGCTTGAAATTACCAGATTTTTTACTTAAAACAAACACTGCTAAATCCTTATTCCTTAGCAGTTAATTCTTCTCCCACTTGAGAGAGCAGAAAGAAGCAGTAGACGTTTTTATAATGTACCAGCAGGGGATGACAAATAGCTTTTCAAATTAAAACTGTTAAAGAATATTCATAAAGCAAATTTGAGTATCTAAAGTTTTTAGTGGCTTTTGAACAAAGGTTAGTGCCATGGATCTGGTGTACAGTGAGAGTGTGAACCAGGGTGCAGATGAAAATAAAGCAGCAAAGAGACCAAAAAGGTTTTAAACCCCTGATATTCAATACATCTAACTGACTGTTTATTTGGTACTGAGATCCATGACATACAGAATACAATCACCACCACCACACAGTGCTGCAGATCAACAAATCAAACCAACAGACCTAAAGAAAACAAATACAAACCGGTCTGACAAGTCCATTTCACAAACACCACACGGTACCACAAATCAAAATGAAAGCAGAACACACCATTCTGGGTTTTGGTTTGATATAAGACTAAGTAGAAATGAAGAAAGCACTAGATAAGTGTCAGTGTGACATAAAAACCTAATTACAGGTGTAAATGCACAAAAAACAGTGAGTGAGGGGAGGTGTGAGAGAGGTTGACGGAGGATTGAACGTGGAGAAGTTGAACAGCACGCTTTTAAGAGTTTTTTGTCTAACTGCGTAAAACACTTTTAGAGCATTGCATAGCAACACACACACAGCGACGGGGGAGCATGAGTAACAGACACCCTGAAAACAGCCTACAACTGACTATACAGCTTCTCAAAAGAAACAGACATAAAACAAAACTACAGAGTAAAATTAAAACCAAAATGTCTGTGGCCACACCTTTTTGAAAAGTTTTTCAACATTGAGATGTTTACAGTTGGAATCTGTTTTCATTTGCAGTATTTAAAATGTGGTATTAACCACATTTTTGTCTTTTAAAGTGAAAAACTATTCCAATTCCACATTTTATTATATATTTTTTAAAGATGCAATACTTTAATTAAACAAAACATTAGAAAAGTGAGTTGAATCATACCAAACACAATCAGGGTAACATCTAATGTGTTTTATAAAAACAAAAACAGAATTATAAACAGTTTTATAAACTGCATTCTGTAGAGAAAGCGGAAACCTGTTACTTAGTGATTAGGGTTCACTTTAAAAACCGAACTACATTAATAAGGATTACTCTAGAAGACAAAATTAATAGCTTTAAATAAATGCATCTATGAACCAAACCTTGTTTTTTTATTACAGTGTTTGCAACAGTTTAATAAAAGCAATAAGGCATGGTGAATGTCATTACAAACAGGTTTTTAACTGTTTGGTACATTGCTTTAATCTTTTTTTTTTTTAATCAGGCCCGGTTTCTGATGTAGCATGTATCTGTAATAATCCACTCCATGTGTCAGAAATCTAACACGAAAACTGTCAGTGGTCTCTGGTTTTTACATTCAGATGTAACTCAATTTTCATGAAAATCCAGCCTGACCTCAAAAAACCTCAAATAAAAGGTTTAAGTACAAAGCTTTTTAACCCACCCACATTTGGCTTTAGGGTCGATCCAACTATCTGACATCCTCTATCAGAAAACAGACCAATTCGTTTGCTGAACTCCTCTGCTGAGGTTTATCTGAAGACCAAACGTGAATCCAAATTGGTATTTTTCATGTTCAATAATGGGATTTAAAAGAAGTGGCAAAAGACTGTCCTAGACCTTCAAGTCATTTTCGATTTTTAAACTGTAGTTTCTTTGAAAAAAAGATAATTCCATCGCTCAAGCAGACATCTAGGACTACAGAGGTGCACATAGTGTACCTTCCATGATCAGTAAGTCAATGCCAGGCAGCAGGTCTGTAGTATTTGACTTTCTCTCTGCGAAAGAAGGAGGACAAAGCCAGAATTGAAAACGGTACTCTACAGAGCTGTAGTCTAAATGCTAAGTTTATAAGTTTGCTAAAGGACCAACTGCTCAGGCTGGATCATCCTCCAATCACAACTGGATTTTAGCTAAGATCAAAAAACTGCACTACACCAAAGAGCAGAAGCACCACAAGATAAAGCAACAATTGTCACCAGATCCATAAAATTAGAACGGACTGCACCAATCCTCATAGAAATAAAGCCATAATACAGGATTGAGGGGTGGTGTTTGGATTGCATTTGATTTTAATAACCGAAAACAAATCTTACCCAAAACAATGAGCTCAGTGTAGTCCTCGCCATTTCCTGAGAGGTCCTGTGATGAAGCAACGTTGCAGACATACACACCGCTATCACCCCACGCAGTCTGAGCAATGTTGAGGTCGGAATCTAAAATACAAACAATAATATTAATGTATACTTTTAAACAAACACTGAGCCCCAAAAACATTAAAATAAAGTACCCCTAATCCTTGTACCTTTATTTGGCTTCTTTTTCCTATGCTGTGTGTTCTGTATTTAATAACCCTTTAATGCATTCATTATATAACGCTTTATAATGAATTAGGAACCCCAACATGATTGTGCTACAACACCAGTCATCCACACAAAGAATGAAACAGCTTGACACTGAATGCAAACAATATTCGTATTTTATGAGCAAATTTGTGAGTAAGGGGTGGCACCAGGGAAGCAGGCTATGTAATGATCTCACCTGTTGCTTGTCTTTGTGTCCATCCAGGGGTTTTAATGAGGGACAATAATTAATAGTTAAAAACTAACTTTAAAAGGCCAATTAATATGTTGATAAATACAGCACCATATCTCAAAATAAGAAAAACAATATTCATCTCAATTAAAGTCACAGATCGAATTATGTATTGAGGACAATTGTGATTAACTTTGTGGAAACATAGGGAAGACCCTTTTCTGTTGCAGCAGGTGTCTGAGTACATAAAACCAGGTCCAAAAAACTCTGGCTGGATACATTTTGTGTGCTGGAAGATGACTGACCAACACAGAGCTCTAACACAACTGAACAGAAACTGTAACACCGACATGCTTCAAATTATTGTGGAAATATCTTCCAAGAAGAGAAGATGATTATGTAGGTGCAAAGGAAAATCTATTTAGAATGGGAAACCATGAATGGTGACTTTTTAATATTTTGACCATATAGTGTGCATGTATGTGCAAGAGAGAGTGTAGGTCCTCTTACCTCCGGTGATGCTGATCTTGCGGCCCTGGTAATCATTAGACAGTGTGACTGCATTCTGCTGTTTGGAGGCAACCAAACGTACAGTCCTGGAGCTGTCTGAACACTCGATATTGGGGTTATAGTTCGGGTTGGACTGAGCAATGGTATTCTGCGCACTGCTGGGGTTGAGGGCAGCCTGAATTGGGTCTTGACAGAAGGATTTGTACTTCCATGTGACCAAAGGCGGCAGGGTGGCTGTAGTAGTGTACTGGCACCTAAGTGTGACAGGCTGGAACAGAATAACGACGTAGCGTTTCACTGGACAAACAACGTTTACTCCTGTGGTGAAGCCTAAAAAAAATATTAAAAAAAGATGTAACATGGTTTATCAACAAAGATTAACATGAACTGTTAAAATAATATGTTTAAAAGCATTTCACATGCATAAAACTTTACTAAATTATTTCTTAATAAATAAAAATAAATTCAAATTTGTTTAATTTTCACTATTAAAGAATGAATCTGTTTCTGACTAAAACCGTAGTTCTAAAGTTCCATTTTGTAGTCCAGGTGTGCATTGTACAGTGCATGTTGGTAGATCAATCGCCTTTGTGTCATATGTAGATATTCACTTGTTCATGCCTCTCTTCTCCACCTGCTGGTGATTTTTATTTATTTATAATTTTTGCAAGAAAACTGGCAGTGATTTTTTTTTTTATTGGATAATTTTGTCACATGGCTTAACCAGGTCAGGGTTTACAGTGTCTAAAGAATAGGGATATTACATGTCATGCTGTTAGCTTATGGTTCCAGCTTGGTATTCTCTGCAGTTACTTCTTGGAAAGTATAGCTTGAAGGTTGTATTTATGCTGACATTGTATTATAAAATTATAAGATTAAAGGTTTTAAATGTTGCATACAAATATTTGTCCAAGGGAAATTACAAATAAAAAAAATAAGTGTATGTGGCACATTTTTTAAAAAAACAAAAGAAAATGTGCTACATATCTAACAGCATTTTTGGATCAATTTTCTTATGTAAATCAGCCTTTCTCCCACAAGAAAATAATAAGTCCAGATATCAGTCCACCCTCACTAATGATCATTTGGAAGCCTGCTTGAGAATTGGTATCAGCAGCTACCTTTAGACTCCTTACATGTAAATATGTTTAAATATTATAGTTTTTAAGAAAATGATTAATCCTGATCACGATGACCTGTCCAATGGAAAAAGTAGATCTGAAGGCAAGAACAGTGTGGGCACAGCTGCTGTAGTCCATCTGTTTCTTTACATATGCTATTAGTCCCATTTACTCTGTTCTCTGATGATTAGAACCATGGAAAAAGCAGGTGGTAATGGGGTGGTATGATTCTGACTACTGCAGTGAAACTGATATGGTGGCACAGGTGTGTTAGTGTGTGCTGCACATCATCATCACTGATGGAGGATTAGAGGATGGAGAGAAGAAAGAGAAAAGAAAAAATAAGTAAATAAATAGACCTACAGTCTCTGATTTTACCTTCACAGGGAGGATGTGTGTAATAGACTGTACAGTGAGTGGATACAGGGTTTAGACTCCAGCAGCAGCACACCCACATGACCACACCTGCACCACCATGTGTTAAGAATCAATCACCCACCACTCTAAAACCTGCTTTGTGGGGATCCTGATTGTTGAACTTGTTAAAGGTGTTTAAGGTATATAAATAATTGACAGAAGTACAGTCTGTAATTATAGACCTTAAAGTCCATCTGTATAATAAAAAGTACAATGAAGATAGAGAGAGTTTGTGTACGGAATGCAACGGTCAGTTAGTATTACAGTTGATTTTTTTTGCACTTAAAGCTCTTTACCAAGTTTAACTTCAAGCCTTTGGGTCTGCGCACAATCATCTGTGTTAAAGGAGACCCACCTAAGATCACCAATATGACAGACTAAACCACCTAAGTTTGTTGTTTAATTGTGAAATATGGTACGCTGATTGCCCTGAATTTCCTTTTGTGATCAATAAAATTAGTGACAGACTGACAAAATCAAAAGCTCATTAATAAGATGAACCATAAACTCTACTTCAGTTTTTTTACAAATGTAAAATGCAACTTCTGTGAATGGGTGAAGGATCAACCTTAAAAGCCATTTCATTACAGTAAAAGTAAACATAAAACTTCAGTTTGTTTCCTGCAGCCTGCAGAATCAACAACATGGGGATTCAAAGAACAAAAGCAGCCATTATTTTAGTGCAAGCAGAACTCATGAATAGATACAATGAATAATTGAGTTCGTCTAGATCTCAAAGAAAATGTAGATCTAGGGGTCTGGAACCATGTGACCGTGACGAAGACGGATTCCACCGTTGTACCGGAAATGAAACTCTGACTCACAGGCTGCATGCAGAAACCACCGGAACTTTGGGGGCATGAAATAAACACCTTTACAATCGTTTAATCTCTGAATCAGTCATATTTTCATATTATTAACTTGTTAATAATCATTAAATAATAACGCATTCAATTTACCAAAACAGTAAAGTTCTCACAGAGGTCGACATGAAAAATCAAGATAACAGTCTTATCAGCTCTCCTCTGTTCCCATTGGCTTAAATTTAAATGTAAATAGAACAAAAACTAATGATAAATTATCTAAATCGCTTTCATTAACATTTAATCCAAACATCCAGCCTGAAATGTAATACACCCGTCAGGTTACCTACAGCTTTATATATATAAAATGGACAAAGAAAAGTCAGTATATATCAGCAGATGTGTAACTAATATTTGCGCACACAAACTATGGCGTCATTGCTGCGAATTTAAGGATTGGTTGTGTAATTTTATTTAAAATAAGATACTTTGAATTGCATTTATGTTAAGTATTGTGCAAATACGGCCAATGCCATAAAAATACTCTTTATAATTAACTCTGTAGTAATAGTAGTACCTTTAATAAATCTTCACGATACAGGTGATTGTAGTTATATTTTGTACTAAATTCTCGTCTAATAAACTTAAGTTAAATCTACGCGTTTACATCGCTTATTAATAAGGTGATTTTTTAGAAAGCACATTGTTAATAAGTTAAATACATTAAAAAATCATTTCTTGTTCTCTAGAAGTTGTTTGTCGGTGGTTTGTTAAAAACCAGTGAACGCAACACTCACCTGTCACCATGCAGAGCAGAAGAACCAAGAACAAGCGCATTTTAAAAGGAGCACCTGTTAGAAGCACTACTTCAAACACTTAGATTCCTAGTTGAATCAGTCGAACAGCAGATTCCAATGAAGTGCAGAAGAGCAGGGCCCTGTTGGAAACCTGCTCACTCAGGTGAAGACACCATTTTGTCCGCCCTGTATGTGCGCGTGTGAGCGTCGGGGTGCAACCGTAACCTGAAACCAAACAGGTGAACGAGGAAGCCGGGCCGTACCATGCTGTATTTACCTAGGAGTTTCAGGGGTATAGGAGAAGGTGTTCGTGTACAGTTATACGGTGTTACAATACAAGAGAATCAACATTTTAATAATCACTTTAATCAAACTATTATAGTTTTATATATGGCTTAGTTTTGAGTCTCCTTAAAATGAATTCTTTGGAACTGTGGATTATATGGCGCAGTGGCGACGCCCGGTTCTCCTGCCCAAATAGGGGAAGATAGTTTGTTCCACCACGAATAAACATTAACTTACCCTGGGACTGTTTTAGAGATTGTAGCATTATGGATACTCTTAAAAACAGACCAGTACACTTTTTATACGCACATTGTGTTAACATTTAAATGTAATAGGACTAAAATTGGATAGGTTGTGTTGTTTTCATATATCATTATACTTCTATAAATCACTTCAGGTGTTCTGAAAATCTGTCTTAACCATCAAGACATCCTGCCATTACAGCGCATGAATTTCACCCTTAAATCCTTGTAACGCGAGTAGCAACTTTCTAGTAGTTGTTTGTATACACTGCTCAAAAACTAAAGGGAGCACTTAAACAACACAATGTAACTCCAAGTCAACCACACTTTTGTGAAATCGACCTGTCAGGTTAGGAAGCAACACTGATTGTGAATCGATTTCACTTGCTGTTGTGCAAATGGAACAGACAACAGGTAGAAATTAGAGGCAATTATAACCCCTATTAAGGAGCGCTTCTGCAGGTGGTGACCACAGACCTTCTCTCTGTTCTCATCCTTTCTGGCTGATGTTTTAGTCACTTTTGCATTTTGTCAGTTCCCTCACCATAGAGGTAGCATAAGGTGGTGTCTACAACCCACAGATGCTGCTCAGGTAGTGCAGCTTACTCAGGATGGCACATCAATGCCTGCTGTGGCAAGAAGGTTTGCTGTGTCTGTCAGCACAGTGTCTAAAACATGGAGCAGATACCAGGAGACAGGCCAGTACACCAGGAGACATGGAGGGGGCCGTAGGAGAGAACATCCGCCACCT
>JAOUQT010095671.1:0-31805 GCA_025769995.1 Xyliphius kryptos | reverse complement strand
GATGCTCGATTGGATTTAGAACTGGGTAATTCCATTGCTCTGATATCCATTTCTAATGCTCACGTGTCTTTTGTCACTTTTAGTGTTTTTTTTTTTTTTCAAAAACATTTTTAACTTCAACAGTTTGAGCTACAGCCGCTTCTCTGTTTGTCTGAACCACATGGTGCAGCCTTCAGTCCCTATGTGCATCTATGTGCCTTGGCCTCCATCCACTTTACCACTCTTTCTTCCTTGGACCAATTTTCATTATTATTGCTGACTAGGAACACCCCACAATGACTGCACTTTGGTTTAGCCAAACAATCTGGCCCTTGTCAAATTAGCTTAAACCCTTAGGATTTTTTTTATTTTTCTGCTTTTAACACATCAACTTTGCGGCTGTTTCTTAAATGTTCAAAGCCCCAGGTATTATTTGTAATCCATACTTCTTATTTATGTACAAGTTAATAGAATAATATAGATTTGGGTCTACAGTGTACATTATTAAATATTTTGCTGTTGAAGTTGTTTAGGATCAATAGTATTAAATTACAGTTTGCAATCCGCTGATCAGAAAGAAAGCAATATAATAATTTTAGCTTTTTTAATTCAACTGCAACAGGACTTGTTTAAATATCTCTTGTACATGACATTGTATAAAAATGTAAAGCAACACATCAGTCAGAGCCCTCTCATAAAACATGTGGAGATAAGCCTAGGCCAAACTTTGGTTTGGGTAGCCCTAAAGGAAAATGGGTAACTGCTTAGAACATTACACCTGCAGGAAAAGGTCACTGTGGTTAAGAAAATGTGACAAGGCTTTCCAGTGTTTTACTGTGTTATCTCACAACAATGGTTCTGTTCCTGTGAAAGGGCTCTCTTATACCTGACTGCACCTGTTTTACTTTTCATGTATAAATAAACTTGAGATTATCTAGTATGTGAAGCCAATAAATAACTTTATATGATCTGTATATAATCTTTAAGCATCCAGTAGTAAACAGCAACATTTGTTTTACAATTAATTAAGAAAGTGCCATAAAGTCTACTTTTAGGTGGAGTGCCCAGAGTATTTTTTGTACTTTGTAGTTCTGTGGTATAAAACAGTGGGTTGCAAGTACCTTTTGAAGTATCTAGTCTTTTGTTGAATAAAATGAATAACATCACAGTACAATTACATAATTATACAATATATGGAAGTTAAATTAACTCTCATACTTAATAGTTGACATATTTGTGTCTTGTTTGTACAGACTACTGCATATTTATGACTATTATAATGAACCAGCGCTTCAATTTTGTGACCTACATATTTTCTAATGCTATACTGCAATAAATTAATTTTAAAATAGTAAATAACTATTACACTTTTTTGGGCAAGAGCATTGTTGATGTTGTTTTAAAAAATGTACACGCAGGAATCCTACAAATGTAACTACTGTATTGTGCTTTGTTGTTAGAACTGTTTAGTAACAGGATGGATCACAGAGGCTAAGAAGTATGAAGGGACTTGGCAGTTACACTCTTCAAAAATATTCTTCAAAATCCAGATATATTTACATCATCACACACTAAGAAAAAAAAAGCTTTTTTTTATAAAAATAAATTATATTGTTTTATGCTTTATTACAGAAATCAGTATTTAGGCAGAATGGCTCATGTTCAAGGGGTTCAGGTCTGGAACACAGTAAATATGCTTTGAGACAATGCACTATTGTAAAAGAACAAAAAAAAAAAAAAAAAAAAAAAAAAAAAAAAAACTTACCCTTCAGATTCAGACAGATTCATCATGAACCAGATACCAAGTGATCATCCAGGGGCGCAGTTTTAACTAAATGATATTCTTGTCCTTGATGACAATGTATAGATAAATGAATGAATGAACTTGGAAGTTAACAGAACATTGAACAATTCTTTTAAGTAATTGTATTAAATAAACTTCTTGGTTAATACAGTACCAGTCGAAAGATTGGACACACCTCCTGGTTTGGATTGGTCTTTGTAGTTCTACAATTACAGATCGTATGCTTGTGGTCTGTGCTAGTCTCCTTAAATCTGTTCTCTAATGGTCAGGGTCCCAATAATACCACCATAGAGCAGGTTTTATTTGGTTGGAGCATTATTCTCATTCCAATAATCACTGAGGTGTTTAAATGAAAATTATATTTGTTCTGTGAGGCTGATGATCAATAGAGAACAGAGAACCAACATTGAAACCAACAAAAAAAAGGAAACAGATGCAAGTCTCCAATTGTAAAATTAAAAAGCCCATGTTCATGGTAATTGGTAAAACACAGATGGAGCAAGAACACAATGAAGCATAATGGAGTAAGAACTAGCCTTGCGACCTAAAGGTCCCTGGTTCAATTTCTGGTCCCGCCACATTGTTAGCAAACCTCATTTGCTAACAAATTGCAAACCTGTTAGTTTGTCCCAAAAGAATAGACAGATGTTTGGAGCTGATTATATGGGTATTTCACATCCAAAAGCATGGTTTTAACTGGTACAAAGGTAGCAAAATCTCTGGAACTGTTTTGCTAAAAAGTGTTGCCAGTACTAATTCACAAAGTGAATAATAGCATGAGAAATCCAACGCAAAAAATAGAACATTAGCTTTTTTGGCATAAACTCAAATAAAGCATGAAGAAGAATGAACGACAGTGAGTGTTCCAAAAGAGTGATATAAGACTGTAAAAACAGTCTTCTTTCCTGAGCTAAAAATATGAATTACTGCTGATATACAGTATATATATATATATATATAAAATCAAATTGAAGTGTAATCACATAAATTAAATGCTATCAGGTGTTAACTGATGAATTCAAAAATAAAGAAAAAAAAAATACTAAATGACATCTACTCAATTATCATAGTTTTGAATTTGTCATGTTTTTAAACTGATATATAAGGTTGTACATCCAATTAGTAAATGGATTTTGTAACATAGTTAATTATATTATATGTTCCATTTAAATCTTTTATTCCATTTAAAAACACAGATAATTACATTTTTTGGCTTTCATCTAGAGATCAAAAAACTTTTGTTGTTTAAAATTGTTGTTTAAAAAAATAGTTCAGACTTTTTAATAATGCAAACAGTTTTTTTATTGGAAGTGTCAAAACATACACTATCCAGAACACAGTTTCTCAATTCTTCCATTAGGTTTAATAAAATACTTTGATAAAGAAAAAAAAAATCAGATCTTGTCATTTCAACTCTAATTTCATCCCAAGACATTTTGCTTAAGTTGTTAAGGGTTTGATCACGTCCATTCTGAAGTCCCATTTGTTTTACTTGTGTGTTTGACCACAATGTTTAAACATGGTTTGAACAATTTTGTTATTCCATTAATAAACATGATTTCTAGTCAGCAAGTAAAGCTGTAAATTCCTCCCTCAATGTGTAGCAAAACATAGCTGTGTTGTGTAACAACTAAATCCGCTAATATGTCAAACAAAGTAAAACAGTAGAAAGTAGAATTGTGATAACATAAGCATACTTATGCCTGCAAGGTTAAGCACGCAGCATGCAAGCGCAGGCCACTGGAGGCAATCACGCTCAGTCATGGCTCAAAGCAACCATGTCTGGTGTGTGTACGCCTTAATTTTTTTTTTTTTATAGTTGATATTTCTCATGTTTCTGACATGGTGTTAGATGGAAAACCATACCATGTTAATTTATCTGTATTGGAACAAAGCTTGATACGTCGTGACAACGACTTAAGATGGCAGCATTTAGGCTTTATGCATAGGTCTTCTAATAAAATTAATAAATATAAAATAAGATGTACAGTATATGACCAAACTGAAAATAATTAACATTTATTTTAAGAAAAAATTCACACAGTTGTACAGATTTCAATAGTTTAATTAAAAAACAGATTTCTTCACAGCGTTTATGGTCTTTTTGTTGCAGCATGCACTTTTGTTTTCTGCACACATTTTGTGCATAATACATAACCCTCAAACAAAAAATTGTGATATTTGCATTTTTGGTATAATGATATTCTTTAAGTGTCAAAGGAGATGCTTGTCCATGTATTAGTGTTCAATGGCCTGTGTCTGTGGTTAAAACAGATGGCTGAACATTTGCTCTTGCAGTATCTCTTTTTGAGCTTGCAAAACCTAAGCTGCTGCACATATAATGACAAACTCAGCTAATTTTACTACAGCATGATGCATGTGGCTAAAATAAAAACTATAATCATTTGTTTACTGGTGCATTTAATTTTTTACATCTATATAGAAATTCCTTTTACTCATCCACAATACTGGGGTAAGCACATATGTATGAACAAACATAAAAAAGAGCATCAAACACATCGCAAAAGGTAACTGCCTCAGTAAACAACAGGAATTTGCCAGTTAATCATTTTTTAAGCGTTATTGAGCTACTATAAGATTTTAACCTTTAAAGTCTTGCCTATTTATATTAGGATTTACATATATTAGGATATTAGGACTTTTGATGCTTAAATGAGTTAATGAGTACCGGTCTTTATTCTGTAAATATTTTTTCTATTTTCATTTTATTATAAAATTTTCCATTTTATTTTTGTTTACATATCAGCCTGCTTCAGATAATGAGCTGACACTGTGATCTTTATTAAGTTTATTCTCAAAACATTTTTTAGTTTCTGTGGGCATGCACAATCGCTATTCTACAAGAAATACATCTGTAAATAAATAGAGCAAATGTAAGAGAGAGAGAGAGTTAACTGTCCATACAGAATTTACTGTACATTAAACTCCAAACTGACAAAAAAGTAATGCACAAAGGAGGAGAAGTTAAGGAGACAGAGAAGAGGCATCAGCATGCCAGACATGAAGAAAACCAAACAAGGTAAGGAACAAAGGCCAGAAGAAAGAGGAACACAGTTTGTAGGCAGAAGACCTGTTTCCTTCAAAATACGCTACTTGAGCTGCAGGCAGAAAGCACAAAAAACACAAATAGAACGTAAATAGGAAAGACTTGCTCCAGTATAAAAACTTAGGCGTTGCATTGTGTTTAAAAGAGCACAATTATGTTACTAACAATTTTGTACTTATTTCGTAATTTTTCATACCTGGTCTTTGCATTATGTTCACCAGAATTAGGCTTTATTTTGATGATTAGGCTTTATTTTGTCAGTCAATTCACTATGTTTGGCAGTATGCATACATTATGACATCAGTGTAAAGTACGACCCGTAGGTACACTGATGTACCTAGCTACTAAGGTGATGCTTTGAATTGGAGACAAATCACTGCATGCTTTGAAAACAGAAAAATAGTCTTAGTATATAAATGAATTTTGAATTTTGGGAATTTTTATTTCAGTCAAAGGTTCTTTGTTAAGCGCTCACCATTATTGGCTGGCACCTTTCAGAATTTTTTGGCCTTTTAGTTAAACCATTATAGATTATTTGTAAGTTATTGCAATCTTGCATGAAATGTAGAAAGGATCTTATTTGCTTTTTTATTTATTTATTTTAATTTTTTTTTTAAAAAGTCACTTAACAACTTAAAACCCAAAGCTTGTAATATTTCAATTTAGAACGAACTCCTTAAACTAATTGATTTGTCACACCTACAACACCTTGTTACATACAGAAAAGGCAAAATGATTAATTGACCATTAAGAACTGCCCATCAAAAATTAAAGATGACTGCTGTCATTCCAGTGTACGTTTTTTTTTTTTAAATGAAAATTGAACAAACCCACCACAACTTTCAATAATCACTACCTAAAATGTATTTTGTACAACGAATAACAGCAAACCAGGTAAGTTTAAGAATTGGCTTTATATACAAAATCTTAAATCAACAATCAATTATCAATAATTGTTTACAAATGAATCTAATGTCTAGTTTCATGCAGTCGTAAAACATTATTGTAAAATCTTAACTTTTATTAAACATGTTTAATGCATGGTTATGGTAATGGTGGTGATATTTATTTTTTACAATATACTTTCTTTTATACATTAACAAGACAAACAGCAGCAAGTGACCTTATTTTACAGTTAAGAGTTAATAACTCTGGTATTTATGGTAAAACACACTGGTTAATTGGCTAACAGTTACGTTTAATCAGGAAGCCTGTAACGAATCAGCAAGTACATAAGACAGTTGTTATGAAATGTATATGCTATAACATTTCTATGTTTAATGTATTGTTGCTTATAGCATGTCCCACCAGCACAGCACAGTCGTTAAGTACAAGCAATTGTTTACAATTAAAAAAAAATAATTAGCCAGACTTGAAAATGTCTGTGTAAAAAGGTAAATAAACCACATACATAAATGGAATAAGTATAACATAACTGTTTTTTTTTTTTTAATTAATCAATGTCTTTCAGTGGAGTAATGGTATAAAGTATATAAATTGGGCTGGTAATACACACCAGATTATTGGACAACAAAGATTGCTTTAAGATAACTGCTAGTCGCTTTCCTTACTGTATTCATTACTAGTGCACTTATTATTTTACCTACTACTTCATTATTTTAAATTAATAAGGACAGTGTTGTTTTTTTGCTGTTTATGTAAGGTTGTATGTAATGATGTTTTGGCAAATAAAAATAAAATTAAAACTAGAATGTACTTTTTTAAGTGCGGCACGGTGGCTTAGTGGTTAGCACATTCGCCTCTCGGCGCTGGGGATTCCCGGTTCGAATCACAATCTGCATGTTTGCCCCTTGTCTGCGTGGGTTTCCTCTGGGTTCTCCGGTTTCCACCCACATTCCAAAAACATGAAGGTAAACTAAAAGCTCTAAATTGCCATGCATAGTGTGTGTATGTGTGTGTGGATGTGTGAGTAAGTGTGTACCCAGCGATGGATTGTCACCCTTTCCTGGGTGTATCTGCCCAGCGCCCGAGACGTTCTCCCCTGGATGGGCATGGGGACCCCACCCCTGCGGCCCTCATAAAGGAATAAGCGGAAGATAATGAATGAATGAATGAATGAATGTACGTACTTTTTTACCATGCCTGTAAAATGATAAAACATTTTTTTTTTAAATGCAATAAAAGGAAATTTAAAAAGGTATTCTTTTTACACAAATGTAAAAAAATAATAATGGGCAGAGACAAGATCTAAAATGTAACTGTTCTCGAAAGTTACATAATTAGAAGTTTCACTAGTAACAAGTAAGGTCAAGATTGAGGTTAAAAGAAACCTAAATCTTTGTCTTCCTAAGCAAGGATTGAAATTCAGCTATTTGCCCTTGACATTATGAAAAAAAAGTCTGTCAATTTAAAAAAAATAAATTTAGTGAATACAAAATTTACAAAATATGAAATGATTCTTAGTGTGTAAAGACCAGTGGTAGAAATGGCTCCTAATTTTGCATGATCATTGAGCCTGCAGGTAGTGTTGTTTGCAAAACTGTCCAGCTTCCCTGATGGACTTGGCTTAATGGGCTTGGGAGTAAGAAAAATCATTATCACTTAACATACGTACTAACATATTTTGCAGAGACATATGCTGCTATAAAGATCACATTTTTTCCAAAGGTTTAATGTTATTTCTGCCAATTGCAAGTTACACGACAGAATGCATGTGCCTGCAGCACAGATCTTCTGGAAATCAGGAATAATCTGAGTCCTTACTTACCTACACAGGCTGTACCTTCACCATTTGGTTCAAATCCCTGGTTACATTTTTTGGCACGACATTTGAAACTTCCATATGTATTGGTACACACAGGACGTTCATGGGGACACACAGAAGGAAACTGTGTACACTCATCCTGATCTGGGTTTTTTTTAAAAAGGAATTGCACATAAGGATTGACAGACAAAAATAATAAATAATTTGACAGAACAAGGGCACAAAGACAATAAGAATTATAAGACTTTGATTCTTACCGACACATCTGCTATTTTCATTGACAAAAAATCCATGCCCACACTGTGGAAGTAAATAAATTTGTTATTATTGCTAAACTGTTCTTAAAAATACACCACTCACTTTACCTTTTACATTTCTGCAGATATACAAAACAAAATTGTACAGTTATATTGCAGCAATTATATTTATAATTATATTATATTTGTCAGCTAATTTTTACTCAATGATAACACACTACCACAGAAATAACTGTGAAATAAATTGTTTGAACAATTTACCAACAAAAATATGTATTCATGTAAAAAATTAGAATGTAGTCTGGATGAATTAAACTGTATTTTGGTAATGTTTACACAGTTCAGCTATACTCATAAGTACCTAAAATAATTTTAAAATAAAATTGGATTGAAGCATAAAACCAATGAACACATTTAATATTATGAAAACTGAACACAAACCAGACATTCATTCTACAATTTAGATATTGTTCAAAAAGTTTTCACAAATGTGCTGAATGTGTGGTTGCTTTGTTTTCACACTTCTGTCAAGTTCAATAAAAAAAAAAAACAAAGTGGGATTTTAGTCTACAGACTGTACTGGCCTTTTCATTATTTAAAGGTCTACTGCCTTTTTGCCTTCTACGTTAGTCATAATACACACTTTTACTTACTTGATAGCATATAAAACCCTGCGTGGTGTACCAAATTTTACAATTTTAATTCATTAGTCTATAAGTCCTTTGTTTCTTTGTACCATTTCTGTTTATTCACACGACTTGAAACTGTAAAAAGTATTATTAAATGGGTATTTTCAGTCTTTAAATCTGATTGGCTGCGCTAGTTGTACAGCCGTGACATTATTGAAAACAATGGACACCTTTGTCCACTTAAAATTCGTATCAATGCGTGAGTTTCAATAAATTAGCACTATGTTTGTTGGCAGTTTTTTATTGTTAGATATATCGCAATCCTGTTACTCAGTGTTTACTTTAAATCCAGACAAGATTAGTCTCAAAAGAACAGCTTATTTACAATGTTGTTTTTTAATAAACACATTTATTAATCAAACCATATTCTTTTATTATAGTGTGTTTGCAAACAGTTTATAAAAGCAATAAGCCACTTTAGGAAGTGCATTATTGTGAACAGGATTTTGCTTTGAGTCATGCCTAACACACTCTTGTGCCTTATTGCTTTACTAGAAACTGCTTCATGAAACTGAAGTGGAGGAAGTATTTAAATTATTTATTTAATATATAAATACAGATAGGGTATGAGGCTAAATTAGAAGTTTCCAGAAAAAATATACTGAGAAAAGTATTGAGTGTTATACATGTAGCTACTGGACTTAATACGAAGTACCTTGCAACTGAACTTACCTTTAGTACTGTACTTCATGTTTCATGTTCACCATTGACCATTATCATAAAATATTACAGCATTTATGTAAACATACCACATTACAAAGACAAAAATAAAAAAAATAAAAAAATAACCATATTTTTCCACACCTTTATTTCTGCTGCAGGGGTAACTTTCTCTTCAGTTACTGGGTACTGGATCTCTATAACTGTGTTTAGATCTTTGAGCTCCAGTGGCCTGGTGACCGAGTTTCCATCCGGCCAGTACACCTCCATATTGGTGGCTGTGTCCTTCCCTGTTAGAGATGTACATGGCAAGGAGGCAAGTAAAATAAAAATCCTTCAGCTTTTTGAGAACAGTCTGTATTTGCAACTTCCCCTCTGGGAGAACAGACACAATAAATTATTTCTTCCATTTAAACACAACTCTCAAAAGAAAAAATCCTCTCTAGAGAAAAGGCCTCCCAAGAAGTTCTTTGGCAAAAGTAGGGTTGAACAAGGTCTGGGTTTGGCACAAGAGCTGGAGGCTTTTTTTTACAAAAGTACAAAAATTTGCTTGGCTGCAGCTGTGCACAGCACTGTGAACAGTACAGTCTCAACTTGTCTAATTTGACATAGTGAGTGCAATCCTTTCAGGACCAACAGCATATAAGTAAGGATCAGGAGACTTAGAGCTTGCATAACAAGTAACATTCCACAAAGGTGTTCAACTCATTATAAGATAAACTCTTGTATTCTAGATTTGAAATGAATTCAAGTGGGGTATGAACGGACAATACATTCTTTTAGGTACATGGCGATAAAAAAAATAAAAATAAATAAATGAAATTGTTAGTGTACCTTTTTCTTGCCATGCACCTGCATTATAGCAGTTGTACAAAGAGAATTGACAAAAGAAAAAAAAATTGTTAATATGGCAGTTTACATTCTGTATGGGGTAATTACCAAATACAAAGATTCATACTAGGTCACAGTAAAATTGTAGAACTTTAAATAATCAGAGATAAAGAAAAAAACTCCCTATTTTCCTTACTCCTCCTTAATATTCATGCGTTGGAGACATGCTCTGAGTGTCATGCAAGCCTTTAATTACTGCTACATTTCACAAGTACATAGAGCCTTGGTGCGTTCTTCTGGAGAAAATATTGACATTGGCCAAAAGTTATTCTGACATTGACATTACATTGAACTGTGCACAGCACAAGAGAAATATGTTTATGACTTAATGAGAAGGGATTACATCTTCATAAATTTGTATTAGAAAAATGATGTAGTACTTATCATTACAATCTATGGAGTGAAGAGATACGTCTCTGTGGGAATAAAATCCACCTATTCAAGTTCAAAATTTAAGTGGTCCAACCACTTTTCCAGGAACAGGAAATTACTGATCCCTTCCATTTAACATCCCTTTCAAGTATGTTACTGTCATTACCCATTTATTCTACATATTCAATCCAGAACCACATACACATTTCTGATTTTGCCCAAAAACACATTCTTTCATATTTCTAACCTTTAGAGTAATTCCGTGACGGCTGCATTTTGATTTTCACAGCTAATTGGAATGGTCAAAGTTTCCAACTGGCTCCCTATTGCTGCTACATATTTATCTGATAGCTCTCTAGTGAGTAACTAAAGCCACTTTTTCAGAGCATCTGTAACTGAGACAGGCAGTGGGAGCATGATCCCACAGACATTCCAGTATATTTAATGTTAAAAGTGTTGGCTTTAACATATAGTGTTGAGTTACTACTGATTGTTTTAAAGACATGGCCTTTTAACAAGCTGACTTTGTGACAAAGAATTAATTACTTTTGTCTCAATATTTAATCAAGATACACTATACCGCAAAAAGTATGCCTTCACACGCAAATGAACTTAAGTGAATCCTATTTTTAATTTACAGGGTTTACTATGATGTCAGCCCACCCTTTGCAGCTAAAGCAGTTTAATGGGGTTTCCAATGATGCTGGGCAGATGTGGGCCAATCCATCGCTGGTTACACACTCACAAAAACACAGACACACACTATAGGCAGCTTGAAACAGCCAATTCACCTTGTATCCATGTTTTTAGACTAAAAGAAAAAAACATAACAGACATGGGGAGAACATGAAAACTTTACCAAGATCCGGATTCAAACCTGAATCCCCAAAGTTGAAAGGCGGACTTGCGGACTACGCTAGTGTGCCAACAGGTTAAGAAATTTGTTAATGGGAATTTTGGAATATTTTTTTCAGAAGCCCATTTTTAAGGTCAGACATTGATGTAGAATAAGATGGCCTGGTTTGCAGAATCTGCTGTAATTCATCCAACAGGTCTTCCATTTGGGTTAACATCATGTGTAAGCCAGTCTTCCACACTAAGCTTATTCATCCTTGTGTTTTTGGACCATGCTTTGTACAGTGGAGCAAAGGCATGATGAAACAGATAGGAGCCAGATTCGTCCATTGGATATGCTAGTTGAAGAAGTGTGATTCATCATTTCACAGAACACGTCTCCACTGCTCTAGAGTCTAGTGGTGGCATGCTTTGTATTGGCTTGGATGCAGCTGCTAGGCCGTGAAATCCAATTCCATAAAGCACTCTCTGCCCAGTTCTTAAGGTACTCTGAATGCCACATGACATTTAAAGGTTTGCAGAGAATGACTTTTCAGTGAGTTGGCAACCTCTGCGCACTATGCCACACAAATCATGTGTAGTCATCAATATCATCATTATAATTATTTTAACTTAGGCAATATTTATAATCCTATAATAAAGCATTTCATTACTCGTTATCATAACATAGTTGTGTTAAACTTTATGAAGTATAATACTTGCATTTTAACTTAGGTTGAGTAATCAAGTTCAACAAGTTTACGATTAAATAAATTAATATCAAAATCAAAAGCTGTCACATCCTGTAGAAATTTGGATAGAGGTTCTTTGTACATTACTTTTATATTTCTAAAAGAAGAAATATACCACATACCAAGTCCGAAGTGGGCTACAGGTTCCATTTCACATAGGTATCCAGATCCTCCATCGATGATACGTGTGTGAACTCCACTTTTCTTAGTATAGACCACCACTTTGGCCCCCCGAGCAAAAGCCCCAAATTTAGTGCGTGGTATGACACGAAGCCATCTGTTAGATAATCCCTATAAGAAGAAAATCAATGAAATAGAAGAAATTTAAAATTACAGTACTATTTTAATTTAATTGGCAGCAGCTGCAGAATTAATCAATGACTTATGCAAAGAGTGACTTGACTTGCAAAATAAATCCTAGGTTTACAGCATTAAGTTAGAGTGATAATCCAAAGAACATCATAAAATGCATGCCACTAGAAAGGGTAGTTATAAGCTTAACTGTCACAAGTTTTCATAAATTAAATCACCAAATTTATGGTCAATATATCTTAAGCAGTTTTCAGTGTTGCCCATACAAAAACTCAAAAAGAGTTTACAAATGCAATATGTGTAATGTGTTGCTATACCAATACTTTTGATCATCCAAATCATTTAAAATTATAACTAAAGCTTATTTCAAACATGTTTTCACATTATAAGCCACTGTTCTGTGCACTGTCAGGTACCTACTTGGCTGACTTGGTACACTGATATAGGCTGTGCTGCACTCTCGCCATGAGTTATCAGAAGGTCCAACTGGCCATCTCCATCAAAATCAACAACAGCAGCTCCTATGAGGCAAAAATCATTGGTTAACAGGCTGATAATAAAATTAATGTTGCTTAAGAAACATATACAACGAAATATTGCATAATAAAATAAATGAAAATAGTTTTCATTTGTTTTACACATTTAAAAACATTATTAAAAAACACTACAGGTTTAACTCCCCATTTTAATCAGATGTTCAATTATGGTTTAGCGGAATGTATGATCATCAGTTTATAGAGACAGTTATTATTTAGTATTTAATTCAGTACAACTGCCACAAATGTAAAAATCAAGCAACAACCCATGCATTTAGTAAAATTGTACAATATGCATGGGCAAAGTACTTCAAACTTTATGAGAGCGTTTTAGGCAAAGGCCTTTTTGTTGTCTAGCAAAAATCTATTCCTAACCCTAAATTATTGACCCACAGAGTGTGAGTTTTGACCTCAACCCTGTCTTACACCTTTAGAATTCACTACAACTGCTATACAAAGGTTTCCACTGACACACTTCAAAATCGTGTAGAAAGAAAATACAAAATGTTAAGTCTGTTGTTGCTGCAAAAGGATGACCTACCTAAAATGTCAGAAAATCCCTTTTATCTGTGCTGCGTAGACATTCCTATACTTTTGTACATATAGTGTGGTTGTTAAGAATTTAGATTAAACAATATTATTCAGTCTCATCTGACTATAAAATTTATTGCCATTGTCAGTAATTAGTGAAATGTTTATGACGTTATTTAGGAAAAAACAATCTTTACACCCACTTTTTTCCAAATAGGCAAATTTTTAAGATCACACAATGACCACAACTATAAAGTTGTAGCAAGACATTCAGCTTGGTAGGAGCTAAATAAATGGCCAGTGCCATAGTCTTCTAAATTCTTTATGATGATGATGTATAATTTACTCTAAAAGGTAGTTTAAGCCTTAAAATCTTTTTGTATTTTCCCCTCATCCCGTGCCATTTCATCTTTAATCCAATGCCTTGCTTAAAACCACCTTTTCTACCATGGTAAATTATCTGTGATACTATCATGTACTATTAATCAGCAAATTCTTAAAGAACAACCATAAAATGTCCTAACAATCACCAAAGGACGGATTATAATAATGTGTGTGTGCGTGTGTGTTTAACAGGTTATATTGTGACAGGATGTCTGAATCCTATTAAAGTACAAATATGGTATATTGCATTAGCACTGTGCCTGTGATGTGGGATAACAAACGAAAATGTAGAACTAGCATGCCACCCACTGGAAATGAGAAGCAATGTCACCTAAGTGACAATATTTTTAAGACAATTAAAACACTATAATATTACAATATAAATTACAGCCATTACAAAACAGATTATGATGTCTAGCTAATGAAGGTAGTCATATGGGGGGCTTCCCCATGCCCATGCAGGGGAGAATGTCTTAGGCGCTCGGCAAATACATCCAGGATAGGGCGCCAATCTATCGCTGGGCACACTCACTTACACAGCCAAACACACAAACACACACCATATGGGGCAATTTAGAGCATTCAATTTTCCTTGAATCCATGTTTTTGGACTGTGGGAGGAAACCAACGCAGACATGGGAAGACCATGGAAACTCTAAGCCAGATTGGGAATCCCCAGAGGCGAATGTGCTAACCATAAGCCACCGTGCTGTCCTGTTGTCATATCGCTTTAATTTATTTGATATTGTTGAGCTGAGCAAATCAGTGAGTAGCATACATTTGTCCAAACAAAAACATAAAATACCTGTTCCCCTCCCTTCTGGTTCAGCTGCGTCGCCAATGTTTAGCTCTTCTATTAGAGGGTCTGTATGTTCTCTTCGAGACACTCTGAAAGGAAATAAGCATTTAGAGGTTATTGTCTTATGAATATGAAGGACTGTACACTATACTTTGTTCAATAAAAAGGTCAGTAGTGTGTGTGGCCTCCACGTGGCTGTATGACCTTCCTACATATGACCTTCCTACCTGGGCATGCTCCTGATGCCTTATGTTCTTTCCTAAATCCCCCTAGATGTCTCCTGGTGTCTGCTTTATGTTCTGGACACTGTGCTGACAAACACAGCAAACCTTCTTGCCACAGCTCACATTGATGTGCCATCCTGAATAAGCTGCACTACCTGAGTAACTTCAGTAAGTTGTAGACACCACCTCATGCTACCTCTATGGTGAGAGAACTGACAAAATGACTGACAAAGTGACCAAAATATCAGCAAGAAAGGACGGGAACAGAGAAAAGGTCTGTGGTCACCACCTGCAAAAGCACTCCTTATTAGGGGTTGTCTTGCTAAGTGCCTCTCATTTCTACCTGTTGTCTGTTCCATTTGCACAACAGCAGGTGAAATTCATTCACAATCAGTGTTGCTTCCTAACTGGACAGGTTGGTTTTACTGAAGTGTGGTTGACTTGGAGTAACATTGTGTTGTTTAAGTGGTCCCTTAATTATTTTGAGCAGTGTATTTACCCATCAACATATTTATATTATATTTCCTTTGACATGTTACATGAAAACCATTATACACCTCGTATTTTGAGAAATTATATCTTTACTTGTGGAAAAATCTATCATAAATCCCAAATTCGGTCAATTAATGCATGAAAATTTTTTTGTTAGAAATGCAAAATGGAGCACTTGGTTTACCTAAACAATCTGTTGGCTGATGGCCCTCTATATGCAATATTGTTGAAAAATACTTCCAGCTCACTGTCACTGTCAAAATCTGCTACAATCACGGTGCGCACAGGAGATGGCATGGAAAACTTCTGAGAGGCAATATCCTGAAAAAGACATGTTGACAAAAATTGCACAAAACAACATATTTAAGGTACTGTATGTAAAATAAAACATTATGGATACGCAAAGATACAAAATACTTTAATATAGGTGTGTGTGTCAAGACCATGTAGTTTATTAGTAGTTTAGTTTATTAGCTCAACTTAATATATTATAGAATACAATTACAGACAGCAATGCATCTGTTTGTTTGTATTTGGTTTAATCTGGGTGGTAATACAAAATAATGCAGAAATAATACAAAATAATGCAGCAAACATGACGCTGTGTGTGTTAATGTGACATGCCATAGTGTATGTGCGTGTGTCTAGCACAACTAGAGGTAGAATGGGATAAAGGGGGTTCATCTGTTCAGACCGCTCCCCTGACCACCAGCATTACACTACACTCTAGCGCTACACTCTTTACTAATAATAAGTTTGGTGAAGTAGTGTGCCAGTGCCATATGATTGTCACATTTAACCTACTCCACAATCATAATCTGATTATTTTACCTTTATCTATGTGAGAAAATAAATTGCTTATGTAAATATTTTGTGTCTAATTTTAAAAGATTCAAAATATTTTAGGCTAATAAGCTTAAACTTTACTTAAAACTCTACTGCTACATTTTGAATCCTTCAGGAGTTTATGTAATGATTAATTAAAATGTAAATATGTTTTGAAATTAAAAGATTTATTTGTCCAGTTAGAAATAAACTACAATAATTTAAGTTATAATATATAAAAATAGTTTGAGGTTATGAATATTAAATTAGACACTATGCATCACGGTGAGAAAGTACCTAGCTTGGAAAAAGGCACATGCCAATAACCCATCTGAAGGAAACCACGTGTTAATTACTATTTTATGGCTATAAAAACATCTTATTATTCAGAAATTCAGTATAAAGTAGTGTTGTGACAGTAGACCGGTAGCGCAACAGTACACGCTAAATATTGTGTAAATAAAGCCTTTACGTAAGCCTTTGCATATGAGCCTGTAAAATCCTCTCAGGTCATCATTCATACCCCACCCTTACCCATGTTTTACGGGTAGACCCATATAAAAACAACCAACAATAACCTCAGAAACATGCATACTTGATTAGGAAAATTACACGGACCAAAAATCCTGATTGTTTGTTCACTAAATATAGATCATTTTTCCTTAAAAATCCATTCCATTGCCATCAAAGCTAATGCTGAAATTAAAGTACTGTAATAAGTTTTAATTGGCTGAAAATGTCTGCTCATGAAAAGTACTCTTCAATCAAAGGGCGTAAATACGCTGACATAGTGTAGGCCTTCTACATAGAGAACACAAAATCTGGTTGAAACAGCAGAGGCTGCTCTACACTTATTAAATGCTACAGGGGCCAGCAACATTAATTATGAGGGCGTAGACAGACAATTTTAAAACCTGGCAACCAATGATGCTAAAATGTAATTGGCTAAATGCTCTAACAAGGAAATACATGTCTGGAAGCTGTGCAACTGAGGAGGGAAATGTTATGAAATGAAGCAGACAGACTATTTGGAATTATTTAATAAGTATTCATGGACAAAATATAATCATCAGTTTGTAATTCAGATAATTTTAGGCCTTCATAGAAAGCTTTTGGCCAAAAAGTTTTGCTGGGCCAGTGCCATATGACTGTCGCATTTAATCTACTTTTTATTGTACACTTATCTACGTGAATTCATGCAAATATCTATGAAATATTTTGTATCTACATTTAAAGATTCATAGTGTTTCAAATGAATATGGTGAAACCTTTTTGTGATTATTCTGGAATTTATCTAATGATTTTTTTAAAATATAAATATTTATTGGAATTCTATGATTTAATTGGCTTGTTAGACATACATTATCTTAAGTGTGAGGTTATGAATATTAAATTAGTTACTATGCATCATGTTGAGATGGAGAAGTTATGAAAGTAGAAAAATACAGCTCTATTAATACATGGCTTGACTCACATTTTAATACATTTGAGAATTAACAAGGCTTGCATTGACTATTGACTGAACCAAAATATAAAATACACAACCATATTATTCAGATCCACAATTCAGCACCACAGCCACCACAGTTTTAATAAACTGCCGAATTATGGTCAGCACATACTTAAATACTAAACCATCACAGATTAAAAAAAAAGTATAACTATTTAAAGCAATCAACATTAAAGGCACGTGCCAATATCATTTCATAAATCAAGTTTATTTACAAACCGGGTAGCACCAATAATATTTTAGCTGTCCTAATGTGGTAGTGGATATGAGGCACAGTAAAAGATTTTCTGTATTATTTTTTTTTAAATCTTAAAGACTTCCTCTTATGAGGAAATACAGAAAGTCTTACCAAGCTTTGCTTAAACCATTTCAACAAATGATTTAGCTCTTGCATCATTAACACTTTTTTCAACATTTGCACCATATGGGTGATGCTTAGGATGGTGGCTTAAACTCCCTTTTATAGTGTTGTAATTTGTCTGTGTAGGTACGTCATTAAACAAACAGGAAAAATCCTTTTTGAGTTTAATATCTTTTAGTTGCTTCTCGATCAAATAGGTAAGCTGGGCATAAATATTCTTTAGATCTTAAGTTTGGGAACATAATACAGCAAATTATTAGCAAAGTTTAAAGTTACTGTATCTATTTCTGGGTCTGAGGTAAACTTTTTAAGAAAGACATTTATTTTAGTTACTGATGTTGGACTGGCCATGCCATCAGTCCTAAGGTGATACTCCTTCAACATATTAAGTGGCAGACACTTAATCTTTTACGTCTTTTAGGAATGTTAACTACATAATCAGTGTTGCTTAATGTTCCCTTCATTACATAAGGTCCAGTAAATCACCCTGCAAGTGATACACCATGGACAATGCGTCCAAACCTAAACACCTAATTATAAACTTTCTATGTTTCACAAAATGCTCACACATTTTCACTTATTATAGCAGACTCCTATTCATTATTATTACAGAAATATGATAAGATATATGTCAGCAAGAATACATAAAACATAATCTTTGTTCTGCTTTTCCAGCTACTAACAACTAGCATCCATAAATACTAGATTTCCTGTGTCTCTACTATATTTTTAACATTGTTTTATATTTCTGAAAAAAAAAATGCTTTAGGGTACCGTTTCTAAATGGTAAAGACTCATTTTATGTTTAGTGCATTCATTACCTGAATACACAAAATAATAAAAAACAAAACAAAACTGTGTTTTATTATTTTTTATTTTACTTTCACCATAATTACAAGCAGTGATCTTTTCTAAAGGGGTGACATTATGTGTTTTACGAATGATATTATGTGTAAAACACATCATGTAAGTATAAACTGTTTGTCTTTGGCAAAGTAACCATTCAGTCAACAAAAAAGCACTCAAAGGTTTATCCACCACATCAAAACCACATAAGAGTATCATTTGATCTGGTTGATCTGATCACATTAAAATTCCACACTCAATTAAATATCTAACTCATCTCTCAGACACTCAGTCTTCAAGAAATACCAGGAACGATATTTTTTTAGGCTGAAGGCTTTTTTTGCAACAAAATCAGCTGGTCTGATAACAATTGCATTGGAAAACTTTCCTTTCTCTCTGTTTATCCACATCCTTCTGTTGGTCTCATCAGTAAATTGGAAAACAAAAAATCTGACATACTGATTACATCTTCCCAAAGTTTCATGCAAGTTTACAAACTTTAGCTCTTATTATCAGAAAAGCAGGATAAATGTCAGACTGATTCCTTCCTTTCAGACACCCACAAAACCGGGTTAGCCCACCATTAACCAGAGTAAAAGTGATTTATCTTGCAACTTCTCACACTGCAAATTTAAAATAACCTTTAGCAGTTCACAAGTTCCTCACTCAAGTGGCTCACTCTGCTTTGGTGTCCAGTATTTGGGATCCAGGCTATGCCCAGACTGTTCCAGTGTCAGGTGTGATGCATGTATGGGGTTCTAGTGGTAAGAAAGCAGATGCTTCAGCAGTTCCAAATCACACAATGAAACCTCTTTCAGATTCTCCATGTAATTTACAGGCAGATCATACTCTATCTTTGGTTGTGATGCTTCAGTTTGATTCATCTTAAAATAAATCTGTCCTGTTAAAATCTTCACCTGACCGTCTTTCCTGGACATAGGATAGTCTGTACTCATGTAACGATAATTTACTATTACTAGTTCCATCCTTTGCTAAAAATCCTTCCAATCATAGCAGGTCCACATTTGCATCATTGCCAAGCACTTGATGCTACACATTACTGACAATCAAACAGTAGGCTCATCTCTTTCATGTCGCTCAATTCCCTTTTAACTCCCCTTATTGCTGTGTTGTTTTATTTACCTGATTTGCCATTTTAATCATGCCTTCTATTTACAGGCTCCGCTAAGTCATGGCCTTGTGCCACAGATATGTTTAAAATTAGTTTGATGTAAAGGGTACAATTAGTAAAACAATAAGGTATGAGAGGGTGTGCCATATTGTGACTGAATCACAGGTAGGAGGTGTTGTTATGCATGACATGAAGTGGAGTTCTGTTACATCTCTTTCATGTGATTTATTTACAATAATACACAACCTTGAGTGCCTTATTGCTTTTATAAAATGGTTACAAATGCTGTAATAAAAAATAGCTTAATTCATTTAATTGGCCTTTCGCAACATAATCTAGTCCTTTCTTTTTTAATGAATGGCGATCAATAAGTTTTATGAAACCACATTAATACGAATGTGAAGCAGTCAGTGGTGTGCATTATCGTCAATAATGTCACGGCTGGGTAAACAACTCAGCCAATCAGATTTAATCACCAAAAAAACCTGTTTAATTAATACATGTTAACAAAATAAAGGAAAGTCTATTGATTTTTTTCACATCAAATAAATACTGTTTTGTGTGTGTGTTTGAAAATTGGAGAATGCAATACAAGGAACAAACATTCAAGTAATCTATACATCACAACTAGCCAGGTGCAGCAGGTAGTGAGAGTATAAGTAAGTAAACAATATCTCCATGCTTAATAAGTCCCAAAGGAGTTACAGAACAGGCCTGTACTCCCACCAAGTATTTATCCTTCATTTTAATTACAAGGCTCATAAACTCTGCAAAAGGATCCTCTAAAATGCCCTTGTCTTCCCTGGGTAAAGAAAAGGTGAAGGGCAGTATTGGACAAACTATGAAAGAATAATAATGATAAAGATAACATTTATTGTTTTTGTATAACACTATGTTGCATATGTATACATATGATAAATTATTGTTTTATTAGTCTATGCCACCGGTATCTGCAGTACAGGCTTATTGAATGATTTATGGTATACCAGCAGGTATTTGCTTTGACAACTGTTTTTAAATATTAGTCTAATTTACAATACTTCAAAACAGCAAATTCATGACAATTTTGTCTTTGCACAAACCCTGTGCATTTGTTTAGATTAAATTAGCATTTCACCAAGCAACAGAACATATTCATTAGTGAAGCAAGAGGTTAGAGAAGTCAGCAGTGCTTTGCAAATGTGTGCTTCAGCAGCATATTAACCCAATGTTTGACCCCTATTAAACAGCTTCCCACTGACATTTATCCATCCTTAAATGAAAATGTTGTCCAAGTGACAAAAAGAGATCAGCAGGTTAAAACACAACATAAGGCATAATACTTATGAGTGTGATTTATGACACGTTTGGAAACAAATAAACTTCAAAGGAAAGCTATAACCCCTTGGAACACTGTGTTCTTTATGCACTATGTTGCAGCTATTGATTATGGCAATGCATTAACATTTATTACCAGTAATAACCTCAACAGATTTATTCTTGGAGAGATATTTGAGAACAGGAACATAAGTTTTTTTGTGGAGCAATCTGGAATATCACAATTTGGCTATAGTAGCTAAAAACAACATTATATTACTGTTGCTTTACTTTTGGCCATATTAGTTCATTTAAATGTATGCCCTACAGGAAAATCAAATTTTTTGTAGAGAAAAAAATTATTTTATGGAAAAAGTTTTAGAATTTTATTTTATGATGCTTAAATGATATAAAATAGATCATTAATAAAATCAAAGTTGTTATCTTTGATTACATGTGATAAGTATTATTCTTAAATTACAATGGACAGTGCATTTAAACACCTTAACTGTAATATGTTTCCTTATTTCTTAATCCCGATACACATTGCATTATCATTCTGATGTTGCAATGCAAAATAAACAATTGCTAATTAAACACCTTCACTGCAGAGTAATATATGGTTTAATATGAAAATGTTGATTACTTTTAATTAAAATGTCACTCTTTATGACATTACTTAATCACAGATTATATTGTCATAATTAGTTATCATAATTTATTTGGTATTTGTTTGATAACAAACCGTTCTGGATGTTGATTTTGCATAACCGCACTGATATTTTTGTCTAAACAGGTCACACGTTTTGGACAGGGCAGTGTGCTTATCAATAATCTGCTAATTTACCGCCCCGTCGTTTACATCCTGGGTAATACAAAATAGCTATTGTAATTGGATATTATTAGAACCTTTTTTTATAAGAGACCCATATTCACAGTATCTTTGATTGTAATGTGAGCACAGTAATGCAGTAACAGTACCCATCACTGCAACAAAAAGGTAATTGTATAAGTTTATAAGGAGTAAACATAAATGCTTAAGTGTAAGAATGTTCTATTGCAAGATTTTGTAGTATATGAAATTTGCATCAACCTGATAAGCCTAAATTTAAATAAACTGTCTCACAGCCCACTTGTTTTAATCTAATTTTTAAAATGCTTTAATCAGTCAAATTTAATCAGTTATGTTTCTGAATGAATAACAGTACTCGGGTCATAGACTGGTCGGGTCATATGTGAGCACTTCATTAGCACCATGTCTCCTCTATTATTAAATTAATCAACACAGCTTCAGCCGCTTGAATCTGTAATCAGCAGTGATCATGCAATAATGCTTTCTTTATGTATTATCTATACTGTACATTTAATTTTTTTCTCTTTAATAAATCTTGTTTATTGCTTTGTAGAAATATATAATAGTATATAATATAGAAATATAAAATAATTAAGAAGTTATGCAATATAAAATTCCTATGGATTTAGGACAGCTGTACAGTGCAGGAGGGATTTTTATTGCACTTTTAAAATAAATGTATATAAAACAAGGGTTTGTTCTCCATACATCCCCAAATAAATTATTAGAAAAATATTTAGCTTGAGTAATATAAAAAAAAAATTATACTAATAAACCAGTGTGTAAAGTCTCAAATTTTCTTTGCTACAAAAACTTTCATATAAATAACCAATCAATAACTAATAGTCCATATGCAGTGTAAACCAGATGTTGAACATTAACTTCAGGGTTAGATCATATAATGTAGCTTACCACAAAACCAATCAAAACATCAAACGCTAGATAATGTGATGCAGTATTCATACAGTACAGTATATATACAGTACTGTTGAGTTAGTGTTAATTGCAGATATAAAGTAGTAAAAGAAAATTCTAAAAAAACATTCTACAATAATATTTCTTTAAAATATATAATAAATAAACTGAGAATAGACTATAAAGCATTTTGTAATCGGTTCGCTAAATTATATATATTTTTTTACTATTTACCAATGCTGTGGTTTTATTTCTTCATATATTCATATATATCATATATTGTTAACCTGTTTGTTAAGGCTTCTTTTGTACATCCTGCATGTTTGTCCACACTGTTTTTATAATAATTAAATGCATGTCCGTATAATGTTTTTTTTAACATTCTAATATTCATTAACAAAATGAAAAGGACATGTACATAATGTAATAAAATATGCAACAAAATATTTTTATTAGATATGCTAAGTAATTTAAGCTTTTTTTATGTTGAATTACAATGTAAACAAAAATTTTAAATAAACCCACCTTAAATCTTTGTTTGCGATTATTGTTTAATTGCAAATACAGGCGATGTGGACCATTCCAGTTGCCATATACGATATCGGTTTTTCCATCCCGATTAAAATCTGCTAAAGCAACCCCACGGCCATGCTGCATTGAATCCTCAACTCCTGCAAACATACAGATAAGTCTTCAAAAACCATATCATAATATTCAAACGTAAGCCCACTGACTGCATTTTGATCATTTCCCAGGTTAAGAAAAACATTATCTACTATGAGTGTTTTCTTAGCTCACCTGCCTGCACAGCAACATCCGTATATGTCCCATCTCCATTGTTGCGGAACAGGAAGTTAGGACTGTATTCATTGTCACAGAATATATCAGGAAGAGTTTCACTGTATATGGGTCCCACCACGACTCCACGTCCCCCTGTAGTTCATAGCAGTGGCAACCACATTCAGCATAAGCAACATGCAAATCATTACTGCCTTTCCACTCCATTTCTCCACACAGGCAGTTACTGTTTCTGCTGACACAGACTACATTCTCATCATAATGACTGCAAAGAAATGCAGTTAAGATCCTTTACAGCCATGTGTTTCAGTGCACTATTCAGTTCAGTGCCTTAAAGGCAATGCTAAGCAAACGACTGCACTTTGATTATTTTTTTAATATTAAGGGAATCCTAAAATAACACATCCTAGATCTTAATGAATAAAATATTTTTGTTGAAAATCTTTATTTAGCAGATAGCGGAAGGCATTGAGAACAAAATAACATAAAATTAATCAAAATGTAAATTAAAATTATGATTCCATGGTGTAAAAAATCAAATGACAGGCTGATCCAACTTCATGATGTGCCTTCCTAAATGAGCTGCACTTCCTGAGCAACTTCTGTGGCATGTAGACACCGCCTCATGCTACCTCTGTGGTGAGAGAACTGACAAAACGCAAAAGTGACCAAAACATCAGCCAGAAAGGATAAGAACAAAGAAAAGGTATTTGGTCACCACCTGCAGAACCACTCCTTTATAGGGGGGTCTTGCTAAGTGCCTCTCATTTCTACCTGTTGTCTGGTCCATTAGCATAACAGCAAGTGCAATTGATTCACAATCAGTGCTGCTTCCTAACTGTCCTAATTGTGGACAGCGCTTGATTGGGGCCGAATTTCATCCTCAAACAGGATAATGACCCTAAACACACCTCAAAATTGTGTCTGCAATATATAGAAATAAGGAGTCAGCTGGAATTGGCCAGCACAGTCTCCGGATCGGAACCCTATTGCGCTGTTGTGGGAGCAGATTGACTGTATGGTACAGAGGAAAACTACATCAAGCCAATCCATAATGTGGGAAATGCTACAGGAAGCATGTGGTGAAATTACATAAGATTACATTAAAAAGTTACTAACTGTTATTTGAGTTTTTACACCATGAGATAATTTCCCCCTATTTAAAAGAAAAACATGCCATACAATTCACAAACATTATTGTTCATTTCACAATTAATTTAAATGTATCAAATGATTTTCTAAAGAATAAAAATATTTATATTATCAAGCTTCTAACAAAGGCAGACAAGCCATTAGGCTTACTCGTAGAGGAAAGAGGGCAAAAAAGACAAACTACAACACACTAAGACAATGAAACCTTAGCATAATGAGAAAAACAAAAGACTTGTATAGCAGTCAAAAATCACTAACAAAAAACAAGCCAAGTAAAGTAATTAATAAGAGAAAATCCAACAAGGTAAATGTAGAAAGATCCATGAAAAGAGCATGACAAGCAACGGTGTCCCCAAAACTTTATTCACTAGCTGCTAATAATAATCAAAGAAGTAGTTAAAATGTGCTGTAGCTTGGGGCACCTATCAAGTTTTTAAAATAACACTCCTACTCCATAAAATGACACCTCTGGTTGTAGAACTGGCTCGGGGCGTCTGTTGTTTTCCACAACTCTGTTGTTGCTAGAGTGGAGTATAATTTGCTCCAAAAGAAAGCAGTTTGTGCAGGTCTTTTGGAATGCATGAAATAAATAGAGAGCACTTACAAAATGTATTTTCTAATGAACTGATTTTCTATTTTTTCAGATGAGAACATTTAGACATTAACAGTAATTACCTAAACAAGGTTTGGATATATTGGTAAAATTAATAGATTTTTTTTATTTATATCTCTAGCACATTTTTTTGGTTTTATGTTCCATGATCTTCTAGGTTTTAAAAAGATCCAGTGGAATTCAAATTTTTTGCTTTATCATTGAAAAAAAAGAATCAAGATTTATTTTTATTTATACCATAACTAGCTGTCTTACATGTTCTACGCCCGGTTGGTGAACTTTTTTTACAGGTATGTTTCATTAAAGTCACTCACTGATTTACTTATTTAGCAAGAACTTTTTTAATTCCTTCTTCTTTAAAGTATTCGGAAAGCAAAGCGGTGCTGCGGGATTGGACAAAATTAGTCAGATGTCCTTTTTTCTGTTGACACTCGTCAACAACTCGTCATGCAACTCGTTCCATGTCTTACAGCATTAGATTCACGTTAGCCGCCCCATGTCATCCCCTCAACTCTACCCACGTGCCAGTCGCTATACATCAAGAGCCTCGCGTCATCCACAATACTCTGTACCTGTGCGCCAGTTGCTATATGCCAAGCGCCCTGCTACGTGCCAAGCGCCTCATATTATAAATAAGGCCATTTAAAATATGTCATGTAATCCTTTATGATAAGGTTGAAATTTATACTATCCAAGTTTTGAAGTTCGCAAGTAAGTAAAGCTATAGCTAAGCCACAAACAGTAATTTTGATTTAATTGTTTGAATATTTTTGCCCAGCGGTAAATTTGGCGCACTGTCATGGGTGTATTTTCCCAGCGGCCAAGACATTCTCCCCCAGATTCTATTAAAGGGAATATAATGAATAAATGAATTAATAAGTTCTTTTGTGTTGCTGAAGATGTAGATATAATTATAAAAAACCCTGAAAACTACAAATTTGCAATTTGCCTTATTGTTCATGGCAGAAAAAAATCCTTTTCGTTAACAATGTCAAAGACACAAAAAAAAAGCACAAAAACAAACAAGCATCATTTAACAAGGAACTTCATGATTTATTTTAATTTAGGTGATCTTTAAACATTCCATTTTACTTTAGTTCTTCTGCCTCAGATAATAGAATCTCATAACCATGCTCCCACTAAAACTGCACTGAATAAAGGATCAAAGTCCGGTTCATAGTCTCCAGTGATTAATGGAATGTTTGGCCCATTGAGCAAGACTGGGTTGAAGTATGGTTCTGTCGACCTTGTGCTTGTCTATGACTTTCAGCATAGTAAACAGCTGAGTAGACCAAAAGCTACCACTATGCTGTAGCACTCAACATGTCCTGCTATTTTCAAGAGCTGCATAAGCCAATATACACCTTTTATAACCCTGTGACTTTCAGCTTATGAGTATAGGCATTTTGCTGTAAACCAGCAAAATGCCTACACTCTATATTATGATCTACAAATCATACCAGTCAAAAAGCAAGCTGATAAGAGAGATTTTAAAGTAATTAACATTTTTTTTATTTTAAATATAAATACGTACGCACCTGTCAATTTGTTGACCCCAGCATGCTCTGCCACATTAGACAGAGCAATGATGCCCTTGGAGGGGTCGCTGGCACTCTCATCCATTTCAATTAAAGCATGTGCCCCCACATTGCCATTGGCATAATTGGCAATGTAGATGGCATAAAGTCCTGTTCCCTGAACAAAGAAGGACATGACATTATTTCAGAAAAATGTTAGACTGCTGGTTCAGTTTGTTCATTAGGGCAAACAGGGTAATTTTCAACAAGATAATTTACTGTGCATATATCATGATAATAATTTACAAACGAATAGTGCTATGTTGCAAACACAGTGTGACAGCACATCTACAAAAAACTACCACCTCTGTGGAATGTACTGCATTCATCTCTCTTGTTTGGGGACCACCCTCCTTCCTCTTTTTCTGCACTCCAGCACTCACCCTATGGACATTAATTTCACACTCCATTATCAGACGAGTCCCTGTGGGTCTGAACTCAGTAAAGGAACCGATAAATGAACTAACGCACACATTTTCAATAAAGTCTCTTGCGATCCCTGTGTCTCCACACCAGGAAAATTGTGAAAAAAAATAAATGTGTGCATAAGTATATAAATACCACTACCTAGTCACTGCTGTGTTAATGAGGCATGAGAATGTAAATGTCAAACACATTATTTTCCTCTCTGCACTGAAATGTCAAATCGGGTCAGAAAAAAATTAAGCAAATAATTGTCTATGCACTCTAAATACAAGGCACAATGGTTTCGGTTAACTATAACTTGATGTGGTAAATTCACCCTAATATCCATTGGGTATTTTTATGAATTCCAAAGATACCTTGTCTATAAATGGTAAAAAATATATGAAAGAAAGTTTAACATTACTATAAATGGCATTGTTATGTTTTACACAGCAATTTATTTTCATAACCTACAGTGATAGTTTGCATTTATATGTAAGCTTTTCAATTTTGCTTCAGTTTGTTCCATTTATTTTATAAGCACTTGCAAGAATTTTCGTTTGAATACGATATTAGTTTTACAAAAAAAATGATGTGAAAATCTGACCATCACACTTTTGAATTTCATTCCCAAAGTATGAGTAT
Source organism: Xyliphius kryptos (assembly GCA_025769995.1). Classification (NCBI taxonomy): domain Eukaryota; kingdom Metazoa; phylum Chordata; class Actinopteri; order Siluriformes; family Aspredinidae; genus Xyliphius; species Xyliphius kryptos. Next base: position 3,569 of record JAOUQT010095671.1, on the reverse strand, counting down.
TTATTAGGAGTTCATTTTCCATTCCATTTCATTTTCATATATAGTTGATATTGGTGCTGTCCAATGAAATTTTATAAACGGCAAACTTGCCAACCAACATCGTTAGGACTCTAAGTGTATATAACTGGCTATGCTAGAACAGAACAATCTTCAACGAACTTCTACAAAGTCTTTGTAAATTATAGTGAGTAATTAAACTTGTTTTCATTTTAAATATTACCTAGCATATTCATTTTAAGGGAATTTAAAAATACAATAACATTGCAATAACATGGCTCATATTAAGAAAAATAATTTTAATTCTGGTTAATACAGACTTTGACATTTATGATAATAAGTCCTGGGTTGTGCATGCAGTAAAGCATTATGAAACCATTAACGTATTGAGTTGCTTCTAATCCAAGGAAGTGGGCTTAAGCAGAAGATCCAAAAGAATATTGGTGGTAACCAATGTGCTTTCCTGTATGATGGAGCACCACGTCACAAAGTAAAAGTCATAACTAAGTGGTCTGGCAAACACAATATTATCATTTCGTATCTGTGGTCAGGATTCCTCCCAAGGCATTAATCCCAGTGAGAACTAGTCTTCAAACCTCAAACAGCAAAAAATAAATAAATAAATTTACTTCAAGCATTGATTAAGCAAGAATAGGTAGCCATCACTGTGGATTGTGTCCAAAGGCATCAACACTGTGTTTTTTTATTATTTGTCTGAACTTGTACTATGTGTAAATGAAAATAATTAATTAAATTAAACTTAAAATTTTAGTATGGATAAAAGTTTTGATCTTCCTAAATCCATAACATCATGGTAACCTGTACAATGTTCAAGCTTCAGGAAAAAAAGGCAGGGTAATATTTAATGTTTTAAAAGCTTGCTGCCAGTGCTACATAACAGGGTTTTTAAAGGGTTAAGTACTGCAGTCTAGAGCCCTAAGGATGTACAGTATCCATTACCCCAAGGCCATAAAGGACATATAGCGTTTTAGTTTTGTATTACTATTAAGTGTGGAAGAAGCTAGTTCTGTGCCAGGGTAAGAGCTGTTCTTTATTGTGTCCTGGTTCTGTTGGGAAGGGTTCCAGTTGCGGCCATCAGCCCATGATTACTGGCCCATGCAGATATGAATGAGTAAGGACTAATATATCTTCCATCAATACATCTCCCTGTCCCCCTTTAAAAGAAAAATGACTGCACTTCATTTTCAAGGTGGACTCAAGATTAAATATGCAATTCAATATTCACTACACTGCCAGGTGATGAGATCTAGCTGATAAACAAGACAGGAACTTTACCATGTAAGCCCACATCATGTTTATGCTTAGTTCTATCCGTAGCACTACAGATTCATAAAGTAATTTATATTAATCTAAATGATTAACTGATTCAACTTGGACTGAAGGGACAAATAATTAAAAACATCTTCCTAATACATTGTGTCTTACATATATTAAAGTGGACTTTATGCTTGCTAATGATTAATTGTCTTTGCACAGTTCAGTTAAAATACAGACTTAAATACATTTGTGTTTTGTTTTATATTATACCACTATCCAGCTGCACCACTAATGCAGAACCAGAAAATAGCATCCTTTTTATTGCTCAGTCAAATGAAGCTGCAGTCAAAAAATCCATTTCAATCCCTCGCTTGCTGCTCTGCAGAATAAGTGGACATCGTTCACTGCTGGCTGCTGTGCAGGACAGTGTGGAAGTTAGAAATATACAGGTCAATTTATTGTACTTTTGGCTATTACCCAAATCTATTACCCAATCAAATAATTTTGAAATAGCTTCAAATTCTGAGATGACAGAAGCTGTCAACAATTAACAATTTTACATCATATAAACAAAATGATATATGTTATAATGTCATAATTATGTTCTATTATTACTAGTGACACTATTCATAAAAAATAAACAAATAAATAATTAATAGTCATTCTATTTGCTAGTGCAATTGCATGTTTTAATAACTAACTGCATGCATGCAATAGATAATCTGTGCAAAAATAGACAATTAGTAAATGTTAATTTTTCCCAGGATACCCTGTAACTTTAATAACTTTTTTTTTAAAGGCACTTTTTTCTGTTAATGTTGCTGAATTTCTCATTTTATGGTTTTTTAATTAGTAATTTTGTTTATAAATGTCAAATCTACCTTTGTTATCAGAATTATAAGCAAATTAGTAAAGGATACACTAAAATTTTTCTTACTCTTCTTAAAAAATAATTGCAATATATTTAAAAAAATGTTTCATATGTTTAAAATATATACTTATCATTAAATTATAGATATGGCACTACCACAGCTGCAAATAATTATTACTTTTTAGCATGACCAACTTTAAATTTATCATTTAACTACAAATGCTATTCTTTATTTTCAGGAGTAATTTTTCTTCACGGTCAAGATATCACCACAGTGTCTACATCAGTCTTGATTAGTCATTTCAAAATAAAAATCTAGTTCATTAGTGCCAGCTGGCCAACTGAGCAGTGTAATTGGCTGTAAGGACTTTTAACCTCTAAGTAATTTATCTTTTTTTTGGGCTTTCTTATAAATATTTTGTCATGTTTGTTGTTGCAGGTGAAACTAGTGTCTAACCTAACTTTTAAATATGCATTATAATGCAAAATAACATTGTAGCAGTTTTCAAAATACATACACTAAATCTCACGTATTATTTTTTATAGCTTTAAACACATTCAGAAAAAATATATGATGTACTGGTACCTTTCTATCCACACAAGCTACTGAACGGCCTGCCAAACGATTAGTTACATCTCTCTGTTCATTTATTTCATCACTAAGAAGATCCTCAAACCGTCCATTGCGGAACTTAAAGAGCTTATCTGCATATGTTGCTCGACCTGAAGACAAAAACCAAAATCAGATAGGTAAATACTTTTTATTATGTAAGACCTGGGTATTCTTCTTTCCACATTATAAACTCAAGTTGATATTTTTATGAGAAAATGTGAATGAAAGTACCTGAGAAGGCATTATTGGTGTTAAGAACATATATTTCTTCTTTTCCATCACCATCTATGTCACAGGCTGTTACTCCAATTGCATTTCCTTGTCGATCTCTGAGTGTATAGTATGGAGAACTGCGGTTGTCTACAGCAATGTTCACTAGTCTCTTCCTTACTTTATCATACTTCAATACCAGATTTGGACCATTGTACCTGTAGATTTGTGTAGTAACATGAACGTTATTATAATAATAATCATTATTATTAATCAAACACTGCATTATTATTATTAGTCAAACACTACACATTAATACAAAAGCACTTACAGTCATGATATATCACAGTGTTTTATAATGGGAAATTATCATAAACTATCTTTTCCTAAGCAAATTAAACTTTAAAAACCTCTTTAATGATGTAACCACATGCAGTCTGACATCCTTCATAGATGCATTGTATCATGAGTAAATCAAAGCCTCAGGGTGCCATCAGTTCATGCCCCCATTTTTAAAGATACAAAATGCAAAAAAAATCATTATGAAATATGATTTTTAAAATTCATCGTGTGAATTATAAAAAAAATAGCTAATTAACA